>ML803086.1:0-12409 GCA_009831015.1 Picea engelmannii
TTGTTGCTAGAGGAATGAAGGAGAGTAAACTTCCTGGACCATTTTCTTAGAATGGAAATCAAATGAACCAATCCCCTTGTGGTATCATGGCTTGGCACGAGGGTGTCATGTTGTAGAAAGGCATACTGAAGCATATCCTAAGGTTGGGAGGAAAGGCTTCCTCTCTTAGTCAGTGGGTTGGTTCAATATTTCACCAAATAGATAAGTGTTTTAGATTAACATGTTTGATTTATGTTTGGTGTTGTAAATATGTTGCTTATTGTTTATATGTTGAATGTGATTAACTGAAGGAATGGTTGAATTCCTTGTCAAAATGGATTGTGTATGTTTGTTTTCACTAATAACATTGTAAATCTAAATAGTCTAGTGAGCGGTGTTAACATAGAGTGTATCCCTGTGAAAACTACAAGCCTTTGATATGGAAAGCTTGCAAGATATAAAAATATTCACCGAGAGATTGGTAGTGAAATGCCTTGATGTATAGGAAGGATCTCTATGTAGCTAGGGGACCATAAGCCCAACAAAACCTCTTGCATTGAAATGAAAAGTTTGCAAGATATGAAAATCTTCAACCAAGTTTGAAGAGAACAAGCCTTAACTGGCCTTAGAGTAAAGGTAAGAGCTCAAGAAGGTCTCGTAAAACCTTAGTAAATAAGCCTGAAGATGCCTTGATCAGTTAAGTTTCGAATCAGACTATTAATGAGAAGGAAACCTATGTTTTACGTCGGAAGGCCTTACTACCGTCAATCTGGCAGAGTGGAGGGATCCTCACCGTTGGTTGGATAGTGTTGTTGTGTAACAACCCTAATTAATTCTTTAATTATCATGAATGATACTTATTAGTTTAATGAATTATTAAAATACATTTATGGACACTTTATTATAATATTATTATTATTTGTTGTTGAACCAATCAATGGGAGGGATAAGGTGGTTGAGGAATTAATGGGGGGTAAGGCGGTTGGGGAAATGGATTTGAGGGAGGAAGATAAGGGAGAAGGGAGAACTGAGGGGGAGGCATATTTGGTGTGGCGATATTTTTTTGGTTTATGTCAAGGTAAGAAAATTGGGAGAGAAAGAAGGAGGAGGGCAGGAAACAGTTTTGGCTGCAACAATTTTGCTTACAGTTTGCTTGAGGACTCTCACAGGGCCACTTTTTTGCTGGGAATTTTGGGCTCGGGGGCCAAGAAATCGTAAGGATTCCTAGAGCTAGGGAGCCAGAGAGGTTGTTCCTAGTTGGCTAGGAGGTTACTCGGTTTGGGAAAGATTCGTCATCTTCAGGTTCAACATCAGGTGGAGGTAAATACCGTATGCATTTCCTTATACTGTTGTTCATTATGCTCATTATACTACTGTTCATTATGCTCATTATACTGATGTTCATTATTATTATACTGCTGAAAATTATTATTATGATGGAACTGTAAATAAAGAAGCAAATTAGAAAGAATTTATGTATTTATATTTATTTTTATGAGGCTCTGTATGCACATGCAATGAGCAGTATAATAATAATGAACAACAGTATAATGAGCATAATGAGCAATAGTATAATGAAATGCATAAGGTATTTACCTCCACCTGATGTTGAACCTGAAGCTGATGAATCCTACCAGAACTGAGTCACCTCCCAGCCAACTAGGAACAACCTCTCTGGCTCCCTAGATCCAGGAATTCTTACGGTTTCCTGGCCCCCAAGCCCAAAATTCCCAGCAATAATGTGCCCCTATGAGAGTCCTCAAGCAAACTGTAATAAAAAATGTTGCATCCAAAATTGTTTCCTGCCCTCCTCCTTCTTTCTCTCCCAATTTTCTTACCTTGACATAAACCAAAAAAATATCACCACACCAAAGATGCCTCCCCCTCAGTTCTCCCTTGTCCCTTATCTTCCTCCCTCGAATCTATTTCCCCAACCGCCTTACCTCCCATTAATTCCTCAACCACCTTATCCCTCCCATTAATTGGTTCAACAACCAATAATAATAATATTATAATAAAGTGTCCATAAATCTATTTTAATAATTCATTAAACTAATATTTATCATTCATGATAATTAAAGAATTAGTTAGGGTTGTTACATGTTGTTGAAATGGTTGAGCATAGGATTTCCATGGGACTTTGATGGGGGAGAATCCAATGGGATTGATTATGAATCAACGAGGGTCTTTGATCTATCGGAGGGCAGATGGTGAGTTCTAGACTATCAATAATTGGTTGGGGAGATGCAAGTCTATCGGAAGGTAAGATGTTGGAGGCATGGAAAAAGGGCACGAGATGGGAGTTTGAGGACCATCGATCCATCGGGAGGTGTCCCGTAAGATCTCATCCATTTGATCTTGTATGGTTAGTTACAAGGAAGAAAGTCTTGGAACCTTAACTACCATGCAATTGTAACCTCCGAATGAACCTGGTGTCAATTTTCACATGCACTCCATGTGACTAATTTTCGGATCTGAAAATTACTTCCTAGTGAGTAAACGATAACACCTTCGTTGTTATCATTGAAGAATTTCACATTGAAAATTATGATTGAAATTATATGTAGTGAAAACACAAAATATCGGAGATGAATCATCAACACAACTGAGACACAAATTTATGTTCTTAAAACTTTATCAAATTCAAAATTATGAGAGCCAAAACCAGGCTTCCTGGTCAACACACTTTGACAAAAAATTGGGACAACCTTGTCCACCAAAATACCAAAAATTTCGAGGACAACCTTGTCCTTCCCAACAGAAAAAGCACCAAAACCAAGCTCAGTAAAATACCCAGAAAGTCTGGCAGAAAAATCTGTTCATGCTGCCACATGTACAACCTACTAAGGTCAGCTTGTATAGACTGCTAACCTGCCCATAAAAAATTCGCAAGTGTGGAACGAAAACCCTTCCACACATGAGGACATGTTTCTCCTCTTTTCTACTGATGTCACCTCACATGCACGAACTTGTTGTATGGCATGTCCATACCTTTCTGCTCACACGTGTGAGTTGTATGGCCTCACACATGCGACATGTTCACACATGTGGTTGTCTTTCTTCGGCCTGCTGCTCGTCCTTCTCCTTCACACGTGTGCCTTCTTGACTTGGAAAAGAAGCCTTGCTTGGCTGAAATTAGAAACAAAAAATCTCCAAGAAACCTTAGGCTAGATTGCGTCACAATTGTAGAATTTTCCTTGTTGAAATTTCCAAGCTCCTAGCACAAGTGCACCCTCACTTATGTTAAATCCATTATGCACAGTGATCAAATGTCACAATGACATCTCTCCTTTATATACAAGTCTTATGAGTGAGTTTGGGAGCCCTTCCTAAACTCGACAATTAATTTGAATATTTTATTCTTCTTTGTGCGTGTGACACCCCATCACAAGCCCACAAATCCCGTCACCTTGCCCATGAGGTCCTAACTTCATTTCTAGGTCGATTTCATTGAAATGAAAGGCTAAATTGGTGCCAACAAAAATTCCCACATGCTTGGCACCTTAGCCTCTAGTGGGAATACCTCTCGAAGCTACAAAAATCAACACTCTCTCTTAGCGAGGGAGGTATCCTATCCACCATCATTCAGATGCACCTTTGCCTCCCACACTAGAAGTAACTATGTCTTTTGCACTATATCTGACACAATTGCACTCCAATCCTCCTAACTAATTGCTCCCTCTGTCATTGAAGCAAATCTTGTTGTCCAATCTACCTCATGGGCTTCTCCCTCTCTGATCGAGGCAAATCCCATACCACAATCCTCCTAACTAAATGCCTCGTCTGGCATTGTATCAAAACCTGCTGAAACAAATGGATCCTCCATGGAGGTCTCACATTCCCTAGAATCCTCCTACCTCTAAACCTCCAGTCTTGCCTCCTTAACCCATGACACATGTTTGTCAGTCATGGAAGATGTCTCTCTCCCACTTGAACCTAAGGGGGAACTCCCTCTGAATGGCTAGCTCTCCCTCTAAACCAACTGACTATATCTAAGATCAGATTCACTATAGCCCCCACACTCCCCTCTAAAACTTGACTCCCTCTGAGTCTATACAATCTCCAGAGCCATCTACTCTCGTTGAACCTGCTAACTTCCCTTGAATTCTAATCTCGTCTGAATAGTCATGGGAGGTTGATCCTCCCTATTGGATCCTGAGGGTTGATTCCCTCTAAAAATTGGCTTCTTTTGAGCTGGCACTACTGGTGGGGCCACCTGCCTCACCACTAGTGGAGCCACCTACTTCCTTTTTACCTGTGCTACTGGTGAGGCCGCCTGCCTCACCACTAGTGGAGCCACCTACTCCTCCTCATTTGTCTCTCTGCTCATGTTGGCCATACACTGCATAGGCTGTCCCTTCAGCCTATAAAGGTTTCCCTCCCTAATTTCAAGAACCACTGCTGATCTAAATCTATATCGTCTGGGCACAAACAACACCCATCCATCTCAAAACAATAAATGGTACCCCTTCTTCTCAATCTCCGAGACCGAGAGAACACTCCTCCTGAGCTTTGGAACCCATAACACATTTAACACCCTCAGTACTTCATCCGAGTCCAATCTGAACAACAACGTATCAGATCCTCATACTCCATGCTTGGTCCCCATACCAAGCTCCACACACAAGTCTGAATCAGTCTCTTTGAAGTTGCCAATTAACTCTCATGCACTTGTCATATGGAAAGATGCTCTATTATCCACCAACCATCTTTCCCTACTAGAAATTGTGCTTGAAAGAGAGGAGACCAACAAGATATCCCTCTGGAACCTATTTGCAACCTCATCAACCTATGTTATTGATGCATGTTGCCTTCTTCCTCTTCCCCTCTGGTCTGGACATTGTGAAGCATAATGCCCAAAATTATGACACTCAAAACATCTGATCTTACTAAGATCCTTCTTTCGTCTCGACTCTGGAGATGCTTCTCTTTCTGAAGAAGCCCTTCTTCATGATAGACCTCTTATATCTGGAGAAACTCTTTTCCCCTTCCTAGTGCAGACTGCAAGGGCTTGTTTCTCGTCACTATTACTCTTCACCATGCCATCCATGTCACACCTTGAAATCAATCGAGTCTCCTCTTGGATACAATTAGTCCATATCTTATCAAACCTTGGCAACATATCTCGTGCATAGATCCTCTGCACCAAAGGTTCCCAAGACCTGGGAAGACCTCTCAAGGCCACATTCACCAACTCAACATCCTCCACCTTCTCATCGATGGCCACAAGTTCATCTCGGATCTTACTGATCTTCATAAGATAATTTACAACTGTGTCCTCCCTAGTCATCTTGATAATTTGTATTTGGTGCTTCAAGTGTAGTGTTCTACCAATATTCTTGTTTTGGTATAGACTTATCAAAGCATCATACATTTGTTTGGTAGATGTCTTCCCAACAATGTGAGGAATCAAATGATCCTTCATGGACTCTAGCAGTACCCGCTTGGTCTTAACTTCCTTCTTCTTGTGTGCTACCAACTCGTGTTGATTGGTGGGGGCTACAACCACACTTTTAACATACTCCTTGAGGTTATTTTCTTCCAATAGAAGGAGAACCCTTGCCTTCCAAGCCTGAAAGTTGGTCTCTCCTTCCAACCTAACCGTAAGATTCATTGTATTCACCATCTTGATCTACCCAGAACAAGAACAAGAATAAGAACAAGAACAACGCTCTTCCAATGTTGCGATCAACAATGTGTCTCAAGATGATCCCCTTCTCTTCAGATCCCAAGCTCTCATACCATGCCAATATTCACATGCTCTATGTGACTAATTTTCAGATCTGAAAATTTCTTCCTAGTGAGAAAACAACAACAACTTAGTTGTTATCATCGAACAATTTCACACTAAAAATTATGACTGAAATTGTATGTAGCGCAAACACAAAAGATCAAAGATGAATCATCAACACAACTAAGACACAAATTTATGTTCTATAAAGTTTTTCAAATTCAAAATTCTGAGAGAAAAACTATCCCTCTTGGTCAACACACTTTGACCAAAAACTGGTACAACCTTGTCCACCAAAATAAAAAAAATTATGATGACAACCTTATCCTTCCCAACAGAAAAATCACCAAAATCAAACTCAACAAACTATCGAGAAAGTCTGCCTGACAAATCTGTTATTGATTCCACCTATGCGGACTACTGACGTCAACCTGTATGGGTTGCTGACTTGCCCAAAAAAATCCGCACGTGTGGACTTAAAACCTTTCCACATGTGTGGACATGTTTCTCCTCTCTTCTGTTGACGTCACCTCACACATGCAAACTTGTTGTATGGTCTGTCCGTACCTTTTTGCTCACATGTGAAAGCTTTGCGACCTCACATGTGTAGTTGTCTTCCTTTGACTTGCTGCTCCTCCTTCTACTTCACACGTGTGTTTTCCTTGACTGGGAAAATAATCCTTCCTTGGCTGAAAATAGAAACAAAAAATCTCCAAGAAACCCTGGGCGAGATTGCCTCACAATTGTAGAATTTCCCTTGCTGAATTTTCCAAGCTCCTAGCACAAGTGCACCCTCACTTATGCTAAATCCATTATGCACAATGATCAAATATCACAATGACATCTCTCCTTTATATATAAGTCTTATGAGAGAGTTTGGGAGCCCTTCCTAAACTCATCAATTAATTAGAATATTTTATTTCTCTTTGTGGGTGTGACACCCCATCACAAGCCCACAAAGCCCATCACTTTTCCCATGAGGTCCTAGCCTCATTTCTAGGCCGATTTCAATGAAATGAAATGCTAAACTGGTGCGAAAGAAAATTCCCACATGCATGGCACCTTGGCCTTTATTGGGAATACCTCCCGAAGCTACAAAAAATCAACACTTAGACCATTGGATGAGGTGCGATGGGGACCGTTAGATCCATTGGAAGAGCCATTGGAGTAAGTGGGTCAGAGTGACCTATGGTGCTTGTAGAGGATGCGCTATGATGGTGAGGGACTCCGAGAAAGAATGCGAGCCTTAGATTTGTGAGTGGGTGCATGATATGATCTTAGTTGTAGATTGTTGTGGGTCCCACTTAGATGCAATTAAAAGAAGGGTGTTGAGACGGGTGATAAGTGTCACGTAAAAAGAGGGATCAATGAGACCAGAGCCATTGGTCACCAAGTCAGATATTCGTTAGATATTTAGGAATGATCCATCGGAGAGAAGCCATCGAAGTAGGGATCAATCCTAACAATCTAGTGTTCTAATGGGAAGGAGTCTAAATCTATACAGATCGTTGATTTGGTGGCGAGAAGTAACTCTAACCGTCCGATTGAGGGCGTATAACCCCTAGTTGTCATAGTGAGTCCTTGAAAGGATTTTCATTGACAAATGAAGATTGGACAAGGAGGTTTTAAAGTAAATTTGAGTGCTTACTTAAGGAGGAAGACAAAATTTGAACATCCCACCAGCCTAAGAAGAAATAAGGGGTCGGGTGTGTTACATCAACAATTTCATTTGGTGATTAAATACAATAAGAGCATATCCAATCCAGTGGCTGATCTCCTTAGTCACCCCCCTACATAGGTACTTCAACTCTTGGCTGTGCGTTGTGTTACCTATGAGGCTTTGAAGACTCTTTATGCTTTTGATCCCTTCTTTGCATAGATATAGGCTGATGTGCAACATCTCACTGAGGTCAATCAAATGCCATTTTTGGATTACACAATCAGATCTGGGTGGCTATACAAACTCAATCAATTATGTGTCCTATATTCTAAAGATCATCTTACTTTGGTCGAGGAGGTTCATGCTTCCTCCTATGGTGGTCATTTTGGGTCTTTGAAAACAATTCAACATTACAATGACATTTATTTTTGCCTTCTATGACTCGTAAAGTGGAGCATTTCATTCGTGCTTGTGCATTGTGTAGTTAGCATAAACATGCCAATCACAAATTTGGTTTGTATCAGCCCCTTCCGCTGCCTTCCTCCCCTTGGAACTCTCTTTCCATGGATTTCCTTAGTGGTTTACCTATGACCTTATGAAAACATGATGTTATATGAGTTATTGTTTGTCATTTCTTTAAGATGGCTCTTTTTGTACCTTTCATTAAGCTCACTACCGTTGCCCAAACTATTGCATTGTTCTTTCACCATGTTTGGCCACACTTTGGCCTTCCTACTAGCATCATCTATGATCGCAATGCTTGCTTTCTCAACACATTCTGGAAAACTTTGTGGGATTTACTAGGTTGTCAACTCAAATATTATATTATCTTCCATTCTCAAATGGATGGCCAAATCGAGCTAGTTAACGACAACCTTGTCCATGCTCTTCACATTCAATTGCCAAAACTAAACAGTGGGATACAACTCTCCATGTCATTCAACATAGTTGTAATCGTGTTGCACATCTTTCTACTGGGATGTCTCCTTTTGAGGCCTGCTTTGGATATCAACCTTTATCCCCTTATGAACTGCCTCTCACCTTGTAGCCTTCCGACACTCCACACCAACAACAAGAACAAACATATGCCCTTTCATTTTTGCAAACTCTAGCACACAAACATGTCGAAGTGTCTGAAGCGCTAAAGGCAACCCAACAACAATACAAAGCCCGCCATGATGCTCATCGTTCCCCTATGGTTTTTACTCTTGGCGATAAAGTTTAGTTTTACATGGAACACTAGCATTTTAAATCCCAATGTAATCACAAACTAAAGCCTCTTTGCTATGGCCCTTACACTATTCTCCAACATATTGGGGACAATGCTTATCGCCTTGACTTTCCACCCCGATTAGACATTCATGATGTGGTGAATGTGAACAATTTGAAACGATATGAACCCCATTGTTGGAAGATAATGTCACTGTATCTCATATTGTCGAGTTAATCTCTGATTTCCAACCTCCCTTGCTCTAAGACACCTTACTTGACACTTTCCATACCACCACCCGTCATCAACAACATACCTCTTACCTTGTTGGTCGCATAGGCCAAACTCCTGCTCATGCTAAATGGTTTTCGAAAGCTACCATGCACAAGCATTTTCCTCATTTGATGACGAAAGTGGGGACACTTTCAGGCTTAAACAAGGAGGAATTGGGCAACCCAACAAACATCCACATGAATCCCAAGGAGGGTGCACTCCCGCAACCTGTTGTATTCTTGGAAGGCACACTCTCTCAACTAAATGGAGGAGAAGACCAATTGGACGCAAGTCCCAAGGAAGTAATTGATCAAATCTAGCTAACTCGTTGTTAGAAGCTAGTTGTAGCTTGACCTATTCAAACCATCATGTAATAATAGGCATCTATATAAGACTGCCTCCTATACTAAATAAAGTGATGATCATTTTGCTCTTAGTTTTGGTGATAGTATTCATGTTTTCATGTTCTAGTTAATTTCCTGAGTATATTGTAGATCACTGACAATCGTTGATGTATGCCTTTACCATTCTTCCCTATGATGTCACTACTTGACTAAGACCGATAATTGGTGTGGATGGTTTCTATCTTCTTTTTCAAGAATCTTTCTCTTGCATCTTTCCCATTAGTGTAACTCATGTCGACTTTCTTATTTGCAGCTTCCATCCTCTTTTCTTCTTTGGTCCCAATCTTATGTCATGCTCTTTGAGAGGTTCTACTTATTATTGGTTCTAGTTGATTAAGGATCATCATATAAACCGTTTATTACTCTATTTCACCCTAACCAATTGTTTTGTTGAGCATTTTTTTTTTCTTTTTTTCAAGAGTCTACCTACCAAACTAGTTGGTTTTCAAGTAAACTCTTGTTGGGCTTCTCTCTCTTTCTTTTTTTTCAAGGGGGGTACTTCTTTAATCAAGCACCATGGACCACTATACGGAGGAGATTTCCCTAGAGTTTTCTCAATCACACAACTCTAGTCAATCTTATGTCCTCTATTTTATATGGGCCCAACCATGTGGGCTCCATCTTTCTCAGTTTTCCTTTGAATTTGTTGTCGTAGAGAATTACCAAGCCTCCAATACTTTTCTCTTTCTTCTTGATATTAATGTCATGCCACACTTTTTGGTGTTGCTTCTAGACTTTCCGACAATGGAATGTGGTCATGGGTTGCTCCTCTAGCTTATTTAGTTGGTGTAGTCATTCCTCTTTATCTTTATTTACATTGTATTGTAGCACAAAGGCAACTCTTTCTACATTCATTCTGAAATGTAAAGGCACTACAACCTCTTGCCCTTTTACAAGTTTAAAGGGGGTTTGTCTAGTTGATCTCTTATATGTAGTACAATATGCCCATAAAACTACTCATACCTTATTATCCTAGTTGTCCATGTCAACACCACAAACTTTTGTGAGCTCTTATGTAAAGTTTTGTTAAAGACTCCACTGCCCCATTTGCTTGGGGGTGATAGGGTGATGTTTTCATGTGGTTGATAAAGAATTCAACCATCAATATTTTTATGCTATTATTTATGAAGTGTGTGCCTTGGTCGCCTATCAATGTTAATGGGCATCTAAATTTAGTGATAATATTTTCATAGATGAATTTAGCTGCAACTTACTTTTTGCACATCTCAACTGGTTCTACCTTTGTCCATTTTTTCAGGTACTCGACTGTAGTTATATTGTATCTAGATCCTATTTGCTTTCCCCTTTTTAGAAATGTTCAAACAAAATTAATGTCCCATATTTCAAATGGTGGGCTTGGGTTGACCGAGTTTAGTGGCATCTCATCTTTCCATAGTGGTCGACCCATCCTTTGACACTTGTCACATTTTCTAACCTTGGCTCTATAATCTTTATGAGGTTTTGGCCACCAAATTCTAGCTTTAATATCTTTCTAGATGTTGTGTATGTGTGAAAATGCCCTCCTACTAGACCGACATGTGCTCTTTCAATTATGTTGTCTCTTTCATGTTTTAAAGCACATCTCCTTAATATATAATCTAGTCCAAGATTGTACGAATATCCATTCATAGGCGTAAAATTAACAACTTTCATTGCAAGTATCTTATTTTTCCTTTCTGGAAGATTTTTCAGTGCCTTCCCTTTTTGCAAAAGTTTGACTATTTCAACCAGTTCTTTAGGAGTCACCTCAACCCATAATAGGTGAGCGTCTAATCAATGCCTCTCGCTTCCTCTTTGGTCTTTACTCTCAACAAGTGGTCTAGACCAATATTATTTTTCCTTGGTCAGACAACCACCTCAAAATTGAATTCTTGGAATAGTAAGATCCATTTGCAACTTTGTCCTTGATGCACTAGTTTGCTGACTAAATACTTCATAGCTTGATGATCGATGTAAAAGATAAAAGGATTATCCAAAAAATAATGTTTAAATTTTTGCAGAGCAAAAATCATCCCAAGTCCCTCTCATTAATATGTGGTTGAGTACTTTCTTTCTACCTTGTTTAATTTTCAACTTACATAGGCATTCAGGTGGTCGATCATCTCGTCTCTTGGTTGGGGAAGAACTACTCTGAATGAAACATTAGATGCTCAACGTGTACGTGAAGTTTTTTCATCAAGTTGGGAAATATTAGTATAGGGGCTTCGACTAACTTTATTTTCAAAAGATTGAATTGTTCATTGCATTCGACACTCCATGTAAATTCTACATCATTCTTTAGTAGCTTGTTGATGGGGAATATGATGTCTGAATTTTTTTTTTATAAAATTTTGATAGTAACCTTGACATCCCAAGAAATATTTTGATTTGTTTTGTGTTAACAAGTGGCTTCAAATCAAGAATTACTTTAACTTTTTCCATGTTGACTTTGTTCCCGTCTTTGCAAACAACGTGCCCCAACAATAAAGGAATAGGAGTTGCAAACATACATTTCTTTATGTTTAGCAAAAGATGTATTTGATGACATCTTTCGAGCATTCACAACCATTGTATGTGATTCTTTAGTAAAATGTATACTATCCAATCGTCAAAGTAGACAACCATAGTTTTGTAAATGTATTCTATTGAATCGTAAACTCACTACTAGTAATATAGACTACAAACAGTTGCCAGGCATTCTTAAAATCTTACTATATATAATATAAATATATATATATAATTAGTAGGTGGGACCCCTTAGGGAGAAAGAAAGAATGTTTATTTTCAGATATTCCCGAGGATAAAAAGCATTGCTAATCCGTTGAAAAAGAATATACGATCTGCATCCATACTTGACAACGTTGTTTTGACAATGTGATATCAAACATACTTCAAAGTCACGATCGTAAAAAGTTTTAATTGCTTCCAAGTATTTCTACAAAACTTATCACATGGCACTCTTTTGATATAATGTCAAAGTATAAGTGCAATATTTTTTATTAAAAAGGGTTTTCAAAGAGATACTATGGGAACAAGGGCAGCGAAGCAGCGTAGTCCCTGCCAAATTTCAATGCAAGAAAATGGGAGCATGTTTAAAAGGCAAAAGTATTCGAATGTTGAAGTATGATTAGAATAGCATTCCAATGTTGCATTATGAGAAAATGTAGCTTCGT
>ML803086.1:12509-34228 GCA_009831015.1 Picea engelmannii
AAAATGAGGTTTATATATTTCCTATGTTAAACATTACCATTTTTACAAAAATTTCGAAGTCAACTAACAACTAATTGAAAGTCAGCGATGAACTCATCGCTATAGTCCCTGCCCTTGGCCTTCCGGCAGGGACTAATAATACATGTTACTTCAACCATATAGAATGATAGACATTGTAAAAATATTATCAAAAGGTTTTTTGAATGCATATACTATCGATGAATGATATAGTTTGGCACGAAAATGTTTTGTTATATACAAACATATCATATATATAACTAAATAGCATTCAAATTTCATATCTCATAAGTTACATGCCATATGGACCTTACCAACTTGCATTGAAAACATGCATGATATGGTTGATTATAAGCTTTGAAGTATGGACATTGATTTTTGGACACGATGATGTCAAGATTAAACATGCATTGGAACTCAAAGTATTTGTATATGACCATGGTTACAATTTTAAAAGAATAAGGAATATTTTATAAATAAGACCAAATCTATCATTATTTAATTTTCCATACATTATTCCCTAAATCCCAAAATCCCATATCGTTTAAATTTCCATCTTCTTTTCCCCCTATTGTATAAAGCAAAAAATGTTCTCAATTCAAGAGAAAAGATTGTTGACAGTTTGGCATAAACAATTTTCAAGTACACAATGGATATATACAAGCTATCACATGTAAGGTTAGAAACTGACTGAAAAAGATACATTGTCAATGTTTGTCTCTGTTCAAATTGGAAGTTCGATCATGAGAACTATTTTATAAAGTGCAGTAACAAGATTATATATTCTTCATATTAGGACAAGCCAAGGATGACAAAAAATGATCAGTGATGAAGAAGGTTATGACCGTTGCTAAATTTTATTTATTTTCAGGGCCAATTCCTTCATACTTCCACTTTACATAAATTGTTCCTAAAGTCCCAATGTCATGTTTCACTTTAAATTAATGTTCTCCCCCCCTGTTATATAAGTAAATTTAAGAAGGATGGATAATAGATATACTAATAGCCAATATAAATGATACTCGACATGACATATGCAACATAATTATTGATCAACATTGGGCATAAACATTGAGATATCAATTGAAGGTTGATGATCAATATGTCGTGATTATGAACATGTACTACTCTTTCTCATGATTTATTTTCACTTTATGCTCATTACAAATCCCTTTCACCTTTTCCCTATTTTCATTATATTTCCCATGTTCACATGATGAATGTTAGTATGTATAGGAATGAGTGATATGCAGTTTGAAAAATGTTTTTGATGCAAAGGAATCGTTTGATTTTGCTTACCCTTTCCCTCACTTTTCCCTGGATGTTTGCATACTTGATTGCTAATTGAGTCCGAGCCACGCTTTAAAATTATGTCAAATGCAAAATTATGTTTGATGATTTACTTGTTGTTGTATGCATACTCTAATCTAGTCTTGATGTTTAATAGATGAGCTTTTTTAGCTAGAGTAGCAACAGATCTAATAGAGATAACAAGGGAAACATAGGCAATTGGAACAGAGGACAACAACCTGGTTGGAAAAGGGGCATAAATAAGAGAATTAGATTCTCTATCCATTTTGATGCAAAATATGAGGAATTTAACCAATTACTGCAAACCAACCTTTTTAATCTAGTTGGTAAAGGGTATTTCAATCCTCCTCCACCACCTGTTAGACCCCCGTTACAACCACATCCTAGTATCACTGGTATTCCTGTAGAACCACTTGTGTCCATGCAACTCGAGATTCCAATTAATGATGGCTGGAATGAAATAGTTCATGATCTTCAACCTCATCACCATGGATGGCCTACTGTATCTTTACCACTACCTCCACCTCCTCCTAAACAACCACTTCAACTTATTGTTTCTGTGGCTTCACATGCACTTGTAGCCTAAAAAAACAAAAAGAATTAGCTCAAGAACCCGAATCAAACAAAGAGCAGTAACCTGCTTGCTCGTCTAGCTCTGGTTCATCAAATAACTCTTCCCATTTTGTTACTTCACATTCCTTTCCCAAAAGCTCGAGCCTAAAAATATCACCTTTGGTGATATGCACCTTGAAACATCTACAAATGAAGACAAGAAGTCTGCCAAGGTAGATTTACAAACACACAGGGTGGCATCATCTCAGGACAGTGGACAAAGGAGGACAACCTTCCACAAAAAATATGACTTTTAATTTTATTTTATGATGAATTTATGTGGTAGTTTATTGATGACATACTTCCACTTTTATTTTTGGACAATAGACAATATTTTTGATATATTTCATATCATTTTGGGAGTTACAAGTGTATTTATGGCATTTTTATTTATTGGGGTTGTCATATGTGAATTTAGTTTATGGATGACATGCATATTGCGATTATGGAGGTACAAGGGAATATTTTGAAAATTAAACAATAAATTTATTTAGGGGGTCCCCACATAATAGTTTATTTTTTATTTTTTATAAAAACCCTTATTATAATTATTTATTAAAAATTTTGTCCCACTTAACTAAAAGTTAGTTAACTATCTAACTAAAGGTAGTTGAGACTAATCAAACTACCTTTTGAAGAATAAGGACTCGATGGAGAGACAAAGCGAAGAGAATAGAGAGACACAAACTTTGATAAGGGTTTTACTCAAAGTGGCAATAAGAAGGACTAAGAAGCATAGATTTTTGACATGCTTCAAAAGGTTAATCATTTGTTTTGATGGTCTATTAATTGTAATTTGATTCATGAATTAATTTTCAGTGCTGATTATAATTATTTTGTAGAGTCGAGATAATGGTACATTTGTGGCTTATTGATCCATTTTTCTCGGTCTTGGTCTTTTCTTAAAAGACACCATTGGTCTATGTGTGCTGTAACATTCCACCTTAGACTTCTAAGTCTTACTTTGGTCCTTACCCACACAAGGGTATGCAAGAAAGTTTTTGACTGTAATTTAGAATTGAATCAATAAAATCATTATTGGTTTTTTATCTCACATTTGGACTTGATGTGTAATGTTGTCTCATATTTGTCTTATGATTATGTCTTAAATCTGTTATAAATTTCTATTACAAGCATTTCTTTTATTTTTCTTTGATAAAACACCAAACATATAAAACAACATTAGGCCCAAGTACATATTGCTTAAGGACTAATTGATATTTTTGTTAAGGCTATAAACATAGGGTGATAATCCCACCTATCTTTCCTTAGACTAGTAAGATTAAAAAATGTTGGTATAAGGACTTTCATTCATTTTCATCAACATATTCCCGAAATGCTTTGACCACTATGCAGGAGAAGACAACATGATCATTTTTTAATCTAAAGGGAATTACTTTGTAAGCAGAGGATGAATTATGACACAAAGGTCATCTTTTCCTAGTCTTCATGAGCGATTGGAACTTGATTATAGGCCAAAAAAACATATGTAAAGGAATAACATTTGTGCCTAGCTACTTCGTTATTATTTCATCTGCAAAGGGGGGTGAAGAAACGATCAATAAGTGTCACTTTGTTCAATCCTTGAAAGTTAATGCATATTCAAAGCTTCTTGGGATCATGTTTCTTTGGTTGTACTACCATTGGGCTAGCCCATTAGTATTCCTTTAGGAGGTAAATTATTTCAATAGTTTGTTTTTCTGTTCAATAGTCGCATATTCTATCCATTTTGGGTCGACCATCATTTGAAATATTGATTTCCTTGTATTTTATTTTTGCATCCATCCACTCCAATGCTTTTGATTCGTCCAATTTCCTTTCTCTTTCACGGATTTCATTATATGCTAGGGGGGATTCGATTTTCTTTTCCTCTTCTTGGTCGACTTGCTTGAATGCCTTCAAGATAGTTTTTATTTCTTTGATCACTTCTTGGTGATCCTTCCTCCATCTGAAACTTTTGTCAGGAAAACATTCATTTTCCATGTTAATACAATGAATAATCTAGTTGCTCCCCTCATGGCACGACACTTGGTTACAAGTAAAGGTCGACCCTATGTCGACTTGTGACTTGCCTTTTTCCTTGGTGGTTGTGGCTCTTGGCTTCTCTATATAGTCTCTAATTTCTTTGACTACCTCTATCAAGTTGGCTTCTACTAGGGTGAATGCAACATCCTTAATGAAATTTTCTTTAAGTTTTTTCCATGTATATGTTTTCCCCCCTACCTCTTCAATCTTGTATCACTTGTAAGGTAAGTCGTCCAACATGATTGAAAACATATGAGGCCATACTGATTCATCTCTGTATCTAATTCTTCTCCATTCTCTCTCACAATATTCTATGTGAGTCAGAGGGTCAAAACCTAGCTTGAACTTAACTATGTTAGTCGCAGTTGAAATCTTTTTTCCTCCCAAACGTTTGAAAAAATATGTGGTTATCGTGGTCCAAGTCTATAATTAGGGTGCATGTGTGTCCCATCACTGGGAAACTTGTCTTGTTAAAGACAGTACCAAGCTCTGCACTAGACTTTATTCACCAACCATTTCTGTCACCTTTTCGATATGGACCAAAGGCAAGTCACATTCTTTAAATCATAATAGGGGAATTGAGGTCGGTTTTATATCTTTTGAGATTAAGCTTAGATTTTGTTCGATTTTCTTTTCATATACTATAGGCACTTATTTGATTGAAAAGTAAGAGCAGAAGTTGTCTTTTCAACTATCTAGCCCTCTCTTGCCTTTGACTCCTTATTCTCAATTTGCCTTTCATATTCAAGTTTTGGCCTATCAACATGGGGGCGTTGTGTAGTAATTCTCCTCTTACATTTGGTTTTGTGTCATCTTTATCACCTTGGATAACTTGATGTAATTTTATAGCATCTATCTCCTTTTCCCAAGGATTTGTCCATGGTTTTACTTCCCTAGGGTCCAAGGGTATGGTGATCTTTTTCCCGTTCCCTTTGAGTTTATTTCTATCTTTTTCGAGGGAAATGATTGCTTTCATTTGTCATCCCCAAGGTCGATTAACCAATGTTGAATATGTGGGGATACCCTGAACCAAATTAACCAGTTTGAAGTCCACCAATGTCAGTATTCACATGATGACAATCTCTATGCTTCTTAAAATGTCGATTGGTTCAATGAATCTTCAATCTGCAAGTTTCAAGAATTTTTTAGATCTAACCAACTCAGGTTTTCCCATCTTGATCCGTGTTTCCTTTAGGATAATGTTGAACCGTGATCTGAAGTGGACCACTACTTGAGGAATCATGAACCCTTCAAATTTTAGGTCGGTTGCAGGTCGTAACCGTCGTGGAGCTTTTGTTGTGTGATTTGTCACAGGTTCTTGCATGTTTTTCATTCCTCTTTGCATTCTTTAAGGATGTTCAACAATTATAGCAATTTAGCGACCGATTGTTCCTATTTTAGTAAATCAAGGAATTCATCCAGCACTGCGTCCTTCATTCCTTCCTGACACTACTTTTGTTGGCATTCCTTTTGATTATCTTCTTTTTCTATATCGTCAAAGAAGCAAACTTCCTCTCTCATTACTTTTCTTTCTTCCTGGGGATTTGGCTGCCAGTTGTCTTTCCTTACAAGATTTGTTTGGAGTAATTTGTTTACTAGTGCATTGCCTTCCTATCCTACCATGGATATGGTGACCACATTTAAGTTCTTGGAGTTTAGGATTTCATGCTTAGGCACACTTTGCAGGAGATTGATGGTTTTCCTGGTTCTTGATTTTTTTAACATGATTTGGCAATCTTCTAGGGAGTGATTTCCAACTCCACACATGTTACAAAATTTGAGATATGTTCTTTCCTGTTTGTTGTGGAGCCCGATTATCTTCATGATTCAAAGGTCTTTGTTTTCATCCGTGTTTATACCCCATGAAGACTATACACCCAGGAAGACTATACACCCCTCCACATGGGGGGGTTGCAGGGGGGATTGCCCCCCCTGCGGGGTGCGGGGGTGAAGCCCACAAAGGAAAAATTTCCTTATAAATGTATATTGTAATTTCATATTAAATCTGGATCGTTCGTTATAAGGTCGTAGACCTGGCGTAGAAGTTATGTTAGGGTTTTTTGCCCTAGAAGGCAACCCTCTTTTATGAGGGAACTGTATTGTGGCTATGTATTATTGCAAATATTGTATTATGAGAGAGAAGACTGTGAGAGAAAGAAGAGGAAGTTACAATGGGTGTGATGTAGGTTGTATCCCTTCATTTTGTTGGATAAGAAAAAGGAAGGACATGACAATTTCTCTGGTGGATGTAGCCCACACTAGGTGAACCACATATATTTGTGTATCTTCTGTGTTTTGTTTTTTGCATTTGTTTTATTTTATTGCTCCGTGATCCTGTTTTTCTAACATTTCCTTCAAGGGACAATCGAGACTAATGTGGTCTTCTTTAAAGCAAATAAAGCAATAGATCTTCTTAGGTCTTCCTCGACCATGTCCATAATGAATTTGATATCCCCCTTGACCTTGATAACCACCTCCTTTGCCTCCTTGTCCTTGGTTTAATCTGTGGCTTGAGTATGATAGATAGTTTGATAGTTTTTTTTAGTTCAACCATTATGTTGACATTCTGCTGTGTTGTGGGTTGACTCTTCACATATAACACACCATTTTGGCTTTGTGTTCTTCAAATTATTTGGACATTTTTCTATTATATGGTTGGTGATGATTTGATAGATTTCACAATAGTATTCGGTTTGAACTCATCTGATGTATGACTCTCTTTATTTGTGTCAAAGTACTTGCAGTGGTCCTTAGTGTGTCCTTTGTTCATACAAAAGATGCACCATAAATAACTTCTTTGCAAGGTAAGATCTCACAATGATTTCGGCAACATCTCCAATTTTTCTTTGATTTTTTTTATCCATCGATGGTGTAGTCCAATCATCATCAAACTCAATCCGTTGAGATTTTTTAGGCCATATTCACACGTGGGAATTTCATGCATCCTCAATGTTGCGTTAATTTTCTGAAATAATCTTGCCACAAACCATTGCACTAGCAATTATCTATCATCTGTATATGGGATTTGATAAAGTAGGTCTTTGAACCATTTATTATATTCCCTTACATATTCTCCAGACATATGCTTGATTTATTTTAGTTTTTGCGTAGCCAAGTGTTCGTTATCTTGTGTTTTAAAGAATGACAAGAAATCACTCTTGATTTCTGTCTTCTTTCTAATTTGGTTATCTGTGAAATTCATGAACCATGCAAAGGTTGTTTTTCTCAGGTCCCTGGAAAACCATGCTATTTGTTTTGTTTTGTATGTAACATATATGGCATTCCATAATTTCTCGCATATGAAATAATGCCTCTCGAGGTCCTCATCTCTTTCATACAGAAGTAGGTGATGCTATGACATTTTGTTTGTGAATGGAGTTTTAACTTCAACTCGAGGTTTGTCGATGGAGCAGTGTATGTTGGTTGTTTGAATGAATTCATGGACTACTTATTGGTATTTTATTCAACTAATAATGTTTCAGTTGGCCATGTGGTTGTCTTCATCTGATAGGTCTGATCTATATACTGTACGAAACTATTTATTTCCTATAACGTCTCTTCAACACAACCATCGATTGGGAATGTTTGTTCTTCTTCAGTTATTAAATTTGACTAGGGGGGGGCACAACCATGAGATCCTCAATCCTTACAAGTATATCATTGTTGCCTGCTTTTGCTACAATATTTACCTAGTTCCCTTTGGTCTAGGGCATTTGAAACCAAAGTCTAGGTGATGCTAGAGGATTTCTTTATCTCCATGACTTGCTTGATTTGAGTATGTCAATCTACACTCTGCAGGTCCTGACTCGTCAACGTCCATGTTTTGAGTCCCGAGATTTAATAATGTATTTCGTTTATTCATGAAAGGTCAGAGTGCATATAAAGTTGAAAGGCTAGAGTGCCTATAAAGTTGAAAGGCCGGAGTGCCTAGAAATTTAATACTTTGAATATATTAATAAAATACATTGTTCACTGCAAGACGAACAAGGACAAAGATATGGGGCAATGATTCCATGAGAGAGGGGGATAAAGGGGCTAAGTATTTTATTAGATTTTATTTACCCATCTTAGTTTTAGTCGGGAAAAGTGGTTACATGAACTTCTTGGGGAAGGCCATGTGGTGCTTTATTGCATGTAATTATATAAACCCCTCTTTTGGGTTGTTTGGGGGTTAATCACTCATTTTCATTAATACTCGTTGCTTATTCATTGTTTCTCCTGATCTAGGCATGGGAAATGAATTATGGGAAGAGATGAGCCATTGCTTGTTGGCTGTAAGTAGCTGTTGATTTATTCCAGAAAGGAATGGATGCATGTATGAATGAGAATGATGGCAGTTGAGAGAGAAATGTCCACAATTGAGAATCTTTGGAGCTTCTAGCATTGATATTTTCTGACCAGTAGCATTGGAGCCTTGGAAAATAAGTGGAGAGATGGTAAACTAGGATTCTTGTGTGCTTGTGAAAACTATGATAGCTTGTTAGATAAATGTTATGTGTTTTAGAGTAAGCCTACGACCCGCCCTTGTGGATTCACAACCTTGCCTCGGGGGTGACTTGTTTTTGATATCTAGAACAACAATGTTTATGGTTGGGTGGAACGTCTAGCGTTTGCAACCAGTTGGTGAATGTTTAATTGAAAAGATAAGTGCTCTATGTGTTTTCTATGTAATTTGTATTCCGCTGTGTATTTATTATCTATGGGATATGTTTATATCATGCATATTTGTTGTTAATGCTATGCATAGCCTGTTATTCTTTTATTTTATAGTTTAGCATGTTCTTGTTAATTGCATGTTCATCTATCAAGCTTCTTGATTTAAAGAATGGTAAATAAAAATCGCAAATTGCTCAAGAAGGCAGATTTAGAGGTACCCAGGTTGATGGGTACATTACAGTTTGGTATCAGAGAAAATCGTTTTGGGTTTGCTGGTGATGGGTACATCACATATTGGTATCAGAGCTTAAGTTCCACATTGGACCCATATGGGCCAAGAACTAGTGCGAATTTGGGTACAATTTTTTATTATATATTTCAATCTGTGACGAATTTGGGAAAAATGGTGAAAAATAAGAGTGAAACCCTCAAATTCATTAAGAAATTTGAGTTTTAAATGCCCCAGAACTGTCTAAGGAGTTTAATGGCGTCAATATGTAGGATTACAAAGTTAGATTCAATCTGGGAGGTTGAAATTCATGTTTTAATGGAGGTCGAAGAAGTTGGGAGAGTTTGATAAATTGATGACCAAGATCATGGTTGAGTTTGAGGTCAACGACCTAGATTCATCATAAATTGATTAAAAACTTATAAAATTTTCGGAGTATTTCCAAAAGAAGAGAATCGACGACCATGATTCATTTTCGCGGTTGGGCGAATCAATGGTTAAGAAAATTTTGAATGGGAAATCAATGGCCCAGATTCATCTTGGTTTTGGTTGAAAATTTCTAAGTGTTGGAGTTCTCTAGGAGGGATCACTGATGGTTGACGATCGAATTAATGAGATTTACAAAAGTGTTTTGTTTTCCAACAGAAATTGAGAATGGTCGATGATCAGATTGACAAGTTTGGCGAAGAGTTTCATTCGACCAAAGGAAATATTTGATTGTCGATGATAGGGGATTTACAGATTTTGGTGAAAGGTTTCATGCATCCAAAAGAAAATGCTAATTGTCGATGATCGGGGGTCGACAGATTTAGCGAGGTGTTCAGTTCATCCAAGCGAAATGGCGAACCATTGATGAAGGAAAGGAGGATGATGATGTGTGCTACCATGTCAACATCCACATGTCATGCCACATTAGCCACAGTTCCATGCCAGTGTCCTCGTGTCATGCCACATCAATATATACGCATCACGCCACGTCAACCAAGAGAAGGTCGATTGCTAATGATCGAGGTTTGGTCAAATTTGTAACAAGTTGGTTGCAAAGGAAATTCATCAATAGGTTATCGTTGATGATCGGAGGGCGACGAGATTCATGGGAAAAGTTTGGTTGCTAAAAAAATTGTCAATGGCCGATGGCCAATGATCGAGGTTTAGGGAAATCAGTGAACAAGATCGATTTACCAAAGAAATATTTGATCATTGATCATCAATGTAGTGTTGGAAAATCAACGGTGCAGATTGTTTTGAGTTGGAGATCGATGGTGGGAATTCGTCCGTGAGCCTAGGGAAGGTCTAACAAATCAACAATTGATATTTCTTTGGATTTTGAGATCAACGATATAGATTGAAGGACCTTTATAACAATAAAACAATCTATTTTCCACGAAATTTTTGATATTTTAAGGTCATAAAATTGCAGAGTGATTTTGAGGGCATAAATGACATTTTTAGGCGATGAAAAACACGAGAACATGGAGAGAGTTTTCCAACGAGATATTCTAGACACAAAACAGAGCTTGTATGAGAAAGTGACAACTGGAACTATAGAGGGTATATTTTCTGTATGAGTTTACTTTCAGAGGGCATAAATCCTTGCTTAGAGGTTCATTTGGGGCACAAGGGCAGTCTAAGGAAAGCTTATGAACCATAGAAGATAGTTGTGGAGCTAGATTTGGAATTTGGGTATGTAAAAATGTGCAGGAAGAGAAAGAAGACACTTGTATCATACATGGATAAAATGGGAAAACAATCTAAACTTTCGAAGACCGTAACTTTTAGTTCATAACTCATTTTTGAGAAAACCAATAGTCATTGGAAAGGTCTTAAGGAGGAGAATCCATTTATCAACCTAGAAGTTGGATTAGTGTATTTTTATTGTTCATAATTTGAAATAAATAAAGACCTAAAATCTAATTAATAAATATTTTGCAATATTCTTAATCCTAACAACAATTATTGCATGCACATTTTTGCAGAATTAGAGGTATAAGTAAATCAATTTAAGTCTAATAATTGGATATTAGAGTCATGGAGGATGCATAGAGAGCCTATAGTCATAAGAGAGAATCCAAGGTTCAAAATATTGGTGTGGGTTATGATGAGACAGAGTCTAATGGACATAGGAGCATAGTAGGACCAACATGTTGTTGGAAATATTGTTGTCATTGATGTCAAAGATAGGGGAGACTATGTATTTCTAAGATAAAGATTACAAGATGGATATTGTTGAAAATATTGTTTTTAGATTTTTGATGTTCAATTTGGATAGCCTATCTTTGAAGGAATTTTTACCCTAGATAAAATGGGAGCATGGGTTATATGGTTGAAAATCTTATTCGAAGACCTTTCCAACGGTATATGGCATTCCCTCTAACTCACTAGGAATGAGGAGATATGGATTTTTTCGTTTGACAATCCAGCCATAAAATTTAGGCCGACTCAGCCAGTATTTATAGGTCGGACCTGAAAGTGAGGACAAAACCACTATAAATATATGATAGATGTGCGCATTTGAAGAGTATCTAAGCAAGAGATCAAGTTTGAGGTGCACAGAAGGGATCTGAAGTGTGCTAAAGGAGTCGAGGTGTCTTTTTGGGATCTAAAGGTGTGCAAGAGAACTATGAGGGATTTTCTTAGGGTTTCTCTTGTTCTTAAGGTGCGTTATGAAGGACTGAAGCTCCGTGATGCTGCAAAGTGTGTTGTTTTGAGGTTGTGATGCTGCAGTTTGGGATCATATTATGGGAATGATGCTATGAGGCTCGCTAGGGCATGAAGACTATATGTGATTAGGGTTTGAAGCTATGTATGAAGTATGAAGCATGCATGTGAAGTCATAAGTACTCTGTGTATGAAGACTTGGATTTGTGTCTATACAAGTCTTACTGAGTTGGTGCTCAACTAAGGATATTGGTGTCTCCAACAAGTTGGTGCCTACACAATATCTTCCTGAGTTGGTGCTTAGCTGAGGAGATTGGTGTCTCCAGTAGGTTGGTGCCTACATCTTGTTGAGTTGGTGCTCAACTAAGGAGATTGGTGTCTCCAGTAGTTTGGTGCCTACAATATTTGTAACAATAGGTTGGTGCCTACAAACATTTATAAAGATAAGTTTTTGTGGTTTTCTCCCACAAGGGTTTCGATGTTAAACTTTGTGCATTGTGATTTGAGTTTATATGTGATTATTGTTTCTCAACTAATGAGTGATTGATGAATGGTTAAATAAAGTAAAAATTATCTTATACTGATTCCCCTCCCCCTCAGTATAATCATAAGTTCAACAATTCGTGTCAAAGTGGGTTCCGTCATAAACAATTTAACCACCAGAAGGTAGATCTTGAGAAAATATGGATTGTAAGGAAGGTATCCCTATAAGTAGATCTATTTTGTTTGATGGAACAAACTATGCATCGTGGAGTATAAGAATGAAGATATATTTGAAGGCCCTTGGGTTTGGTATTTGGGAATTAGTCATAACAGTTTATACATATGAAACTGGGAAGGAGTCAAGTGAAAACAATACAAAAGCAATATATGTCATCTTGAGTGGCCTATCAAATTCTAAGACTATCAAGGTAATGAAGTGTACAACAACTAAACAAATTTGGGACAAGCTACACAAAATTTATGAAGAGAGATCTGGTGATTGTTCCAGTTGTGAATTAGAGATAGAAGAAGCACATTTTGTGAGAAAGCTAATAGGAGGACCTGGAAAATACAAAGGTAAGCTACCCTTCAAATGCTTTAATTGTGGTAGAAAATGACATTTTGTTCTAAGTGTCCATATGCAAAAAGGGAAGATAGTGATGAAGAAGAAGAATCTCACATAACCACGGAAACAAAGCTCGTTGATGAAGAAAATGAAGATAATTAGAAAGAAAAGCCAGATTCAAAAGAAGAATATCTTGAAGCAGAACTCGCTGGTGCCTTAGAAGAAATAGATAGGCTTAGGAAAAAAATACAAAGCAAAAGGAGCAATTGCAGAAACATGAAAAGAAGGATAACAATCTTGAAGAATCAGAGAAGATAATTATTAGCCTGAAGATTCAACTAGAAGAAGCGAAAGGGATAGAAGAAGCAGTGAAAAGTTAGCTGAAAGTAAAGGAAGAAACCTATGAGAAGTTAGAGTCTGAAGTTGTCTCATTAAAGGAGGATTTGAAGAAGTCAAATGCTCAGTTGAATTTTGAAAAGGGCACTGAAACTTTAAATGAGATCCTTAGTTTCCAAAGGTCACCATTCATCAGAACCTGTCTTGGAGACAACAAAAAACAAAAGACCCTCGAGTGAGATGCAAGCACTAAGGTCACAAAGCCATCAAAAAATGAAAATGAAGAAAATCCTAATAGCTATGTTAACATTCTAAAAGGATCCATCAACAATGAAAGCAACAGCATGAAAGGAAATCATGACTAGCAAAAACCTGATTCTTCTCATAAGAATAACAAGAATGAGTTCAGAAGAGTTGTTCCACCAAGAAGGCCTTTCACAACTTGGTACCAAAATATCTTTCTTGGCTATTGTTTTTCTTGCAATAATTTTGGTCACAAGGCAATAGATTGTAGAGCTTATGCAAAAAGTGATCGTGCGAGAGATAGTAATAGCGGTTCTCAGAAGACCTCAAAGGATGACTATGTGAGCATCGAAACCAAAAGTTCTCATGGGTTTGCTAACATAAACTACAATTCATTTACTCTTCTAGTTGATTACAATATTGAATGTTATAAGTGCAATAACTATGGGCACATGACACGTTACTGTAGAAGCAACATAGTAGGACCTCCTAAACAAAACAAGGAAGAAGATGTTCTTTCCAAACATAAAGAAGAATACTCAAAGGTTTGGAAAAGGAAGCAAACTCAAGAAAGAGGGAGAGATGAAACTGTTTGTTATGAGAAAGGATGTGATATGCTAGATGAAGATGGCAGGGAGATTCATTGTTTTGATTCTCACTCGAAACATGTACACCCCATTTCTAGAAAAGGTTAGGCTAGGACATTTCCTTGTGAAGATGGAAATTCAAGTTTACAATACTCTTTTGGATGAGAGAAGTCATATAATTGGTCCTTTTCATAACGGGTTGTGGAGGCATAAACAAATTCAATTAAAGTCAAAACTAAAGCTTCACCCCATTCAGAAGACCAATGTCACGACTTTGGAGTGGAAGGTTTGTTCAATAAAAACAATCAAATAGAAGGATCTGTGTTGGATACATGTAGCAGAGACAACTTAGATAATGATTAGTTATCAACAAGTGGGAAATTAGATATACACTTTTGAAGGATCAAAACTACATAATGGTTTGCAAAATGAAGGATGAAATGCAGGTCAAGAAGATTTCACTTGAAGAATTGTTGCATGAAAAAGAACATTTTGTAGATATTTTCACCAAACCCCTTCCAAGAGAAACATTTGAATATCTCAGACATAATATGGGAGTGATATCTCTCTCATCTCTTCACTAAAGGGAAGCAAAAGCTCTGGGGGAGTAACCCTTTGCCATTGATGTAAAAGGGGGAGAAGTTGCAGGCAGAGGAAGAATTACAGACACAAGGA
Source organism: Picea engelmannii (assembly GCA_009831015.1). Taxonomy (NCBI): domain Eukaryota; kingdom Viridiplantae; phylum Streptophyta; class Pinopsida; order Pinales; family Pinaceae; genus Picea; species Picea engelmannii. The sequence goes on from ML803086.1 coordinate 26,908, forward strand.
AAATTGCAGACATGGGGAGTATCGAAATTGACTAAGGGTTTCCATCAATGGCAAAGGGGGAGACTGATGGAAATATTGTTTTCATTGATGTCAAAGACAAGAAGAGACTACGAATGCCCAAGATAAATATTGCAAGATGGATATTGTTGGAAATATTGTTTTTAGATTTTTGATGCTTAGTTTTAATACCCTATCTTTGAAGGAATTTTTACCCTAGATACATAGCTCAAATGGGAGCATAGGTTATATGGTTGGAAATCGTTTTTCAAGACCTTTCCAACAATATATGGAATTCCCTCTAACTCCCTAGGAATGAGGAAATATGAATTTTTTCGTTCGACAACCCAACCAAAAGATTTAGGTTGGCTTAGCCTGTCTTTACAGGTCGACCCTGAAAGTGAGGACAAAAAACACTATAAATAAAGGATAGATGTGGGTATTTGAAGATCATCCAAGAAAGAAATCAATTTTTAGGTGCACATAAGAGATCTGAGGTGCGCTAAAGGATATAGGGTGAATTTTTGGGACCTAAAGGTGTTCAAGAGAAGTCCGAGGGATTTTCTTGGGGTTTTTCTTGTTCTTAAGGTGTGTTGTGAAGGACTGAAGGTCTGTGATGCTGCAAAGTGCATTGTTTTGAGGTCATGATGTTGAAGTCTGGGATCATATTCTGGGTATGATGTTGTGAAGCTTGCTAGGGCATGAAGGCTAAATGTGACTAGGGTTTGAAGCTATGTCTAAAGTATGAGCCATGCACGTGAATTCAGAAGTACTCTATGTTTAAAGATCTTGGATTGGTGTCTATACATGTCTTACTGAATTGGTGCTCAACTAAAAATATTGGTGTCTATATAGGTCTTATTGCGTTGGTGCTCAATTGAGGAGATTGGTGTCTCCAGTAGGTTGGTGCCTATACAATATCTTGTCGAGTTGGTGCTTAGCTGAGGAGATTGGTGTCTCTAGTAGGTTAGTGCCTACATATTGTTGAGTTGGTGCTCAACTAAGAATATTGGTGTCTCTAGTAGGTTGGGGCCTATGATATTTGTAACAGTAGGTTGGTGCCTACAAACATTTATAAAGATAAACTTTTGTGGTTTTCTCCCGCAAGGGTTTCCATGTTAAACTTTGTGCATTGTGATTTGAGTTTATATGTGATTATTGTTTCTCAGCTATTGAATGATTGATGAATGGTTAAATAAAGTAAAAAGCATATTATACGTATTCACCCCCCCGCCCGACCTCTCAGTATAAGCATTAGTTCAACATATCAATTAGAGGTATAAGCAGATCAATTCAAGCCTAGGAATTGGATATCAGAGTCATGGAGGATGCACAGAGATCCTATAGTCATGAGAGAGAAGCCAAATGTCAAAATATTAGTGTGGGTAATGATGAGACAAAATATAATGGACATGGGAGCAGAGTGGAACCAACATAGTTGGTAGAAACTATGAGATTTTTTAGAGTGGAAGTGCAGAGTTATAGAGCTGACAACAAGAGGATAATGAGAGCACATGAGGAGTAGAATCAAATAAAAGCTCAAATGATGCAAAGACTAAATAAGTTGTAGAGATAAGCAAAAAATCGATCAGGCTCAAGGCACGAGGAAGAAGGTAAACATTATGCAAGAAGAGATAGCTACATAATACCTACTTACTCAAAAAGTGCTAGTCGAAGTCATAGACATAAGTCACCTCCTTACTCAAGTAGGAAATTTTATGCATCTGAAGATTCATAAATATTTGAAGCCTGGTTTCTTGGAATCAAGAAGTATTTTCAGTGGCACAACTATTCATCTAACCTATAAGCCATAATTTCCACATACCATTTGCATGGAAAAGTTGTGTTGATGGGGCTGAATTTCCCAACAATAGTAAGGGGTACTCCCCGATACAAAGTCCCAATTAGACTATTCATCATTTGGTTTAGGAGACCCATCCAGATTCCGTCTCAAATGACATTACTGGTTATGAGGGTGATGATGAATGGTTATGCAATGTAAAGATGCAGATGAAGACTATGTATGAAAATAAATCTAATCTACTTCTAATATGTTCTATCCTATCCTAGTTAGGAGTAAATTATTGTAATCGAATGAGCTGTAAATGAAACTAAACTCAAATTAAAACCCCACTCAGATATATGTAATGAAGATGCAAAGTTAGAACATATGCATGCAAATATATAACTAGAAAATTCTAAACCATATTTTTGCATACATCAACAACTCATATGTTGAGGACATATAAAATATAAGAAGGAATAACAAAAATGCAAAAGTGACATAGATTGCATTAGATTAGTCTATAAGCAAACATGTCCTTACAACCCATGTGAACAACATACATTTCTCTTGAAATAGTTCATGACAAAACAACAACACATGTAAGTTCTTCTCTCTTTAGAAAAGCTGGTCTTGAAGGCTTCTCAATATTCATTAACCAAGTATTTTCTCCAAAACAAATAATAGTGTATCCAAAGCTTGAAGAGCCCTTCAAAGTGGGCCTCTTCTTATACATTTACAATTATTCCTAACTCCTCAATGTGACTTCTTGTATCCCTCAAAGAAATGGTTACAAAAGGAGACCCTTTTTATCTCTTGTCTAGGATTGTGACACATGTAGGGGGAAAAGACAAAAGTGAAGGTGATTAGAAAAAGACAAAATAGAATGCAGTTAACAACAATTTTGAATTTCTATTTTGTCTTTTTCATGGGCTCTTAGCCCTGATATATTTTGTCCACATTTCCAACTGATCATACAGTGCTGAGATCCGGTGATATGCTAATTCCTTGAGGGAAAATGCATTCATGGTCATGTTGTCTTTGAGGGTTTTCACATTCTTTTATAACATAGCCATGAACTCTTGGATCATAGTATGGACTTTTGTTTGTTGTATGAGGTGTTGCTCAATTAAGTCCATCGTCACTGTGGTAGTTGACTCAATGACTTCTCATCTGCGGCTTGTGTTGTCCTGTATCTTATTGACCCGTTCTTCCATTATGAGATTCTTTCCAAGCTCTTTTAACTGGCGAAGTTGGCACCTCTTCATTAATTCTTGTGTTGCCTTGTGTAAGCGCGAACATATTGCCATCGAGCTAGTTGTTTCTCAGTCCACTCTTTGTCCAGCTTGCTAATAGTGATCTAATGAATAGAGACATGTTTTCTCTCCATGTGTTGGCACAGGGGCAGACCCAGGGTTCAACACTTCAACAATGCACCAACAAAACCCTAACTACCAGCCCTTTCGGTAACACCTGTGAAGCAGATGAAGTCTCACCCGAGGTAGAGGCAGGGGTGGTTGCAAGACTCAAATGTTTGCAACCTAGCCGGGACACAGATCTATGATTATACCACTTAACAAAGCACTTAGCAGTTAACATTCATCAATATTTAACGTTTATTCACATCACAGATCCAAACCCTAATTACAGAACAATGTAGTATTCTACCAGATCTAACACATCTAAGCACTTAGCACATGGAAAAAGATCAGATCTAACATTTATTCACGTCATTTAAGCACTAAGCTATCATACTAGATTCATCTAAACATTCATTACTGCACATACACAAGGCAAATAACCAGAATGCACAAAGCAACCATAACACATGATATCCATAACACATGATATACATGGTTCACCCCATTGTGGGGCTACGTCCACCAACTCTTCGTCTTCTTTATTATCTTCTCTCAATCTTCTACAAGTACAGAGCCACCAGAACCGACTCTGCATAGGACAAGAGATTTGCATGCACCTCGCTAGATCCTCCTTCCCTGATCTAGGTTCAAGCACAAAGCCTCCTTACAATCACTTGCACTTAGCTCTGCAAGCCTCAACATACACTATGCACAAAGCCTTTGCAATCACATAGATAGAACTCTAGCACTTAGCATCTTCTGCTTTTCCTCCTTCTTCCTACATCGCCTAGATATCTATTTATACATTAAAAAATGGGCCTAAACACGAGTAAACCCATGGGTCAACATCCCATACCCATTACATAAACCCTAATCCAAAAAAATGCCCTAAAAAGGGGTCGATATCCCGCGATCCCTGCTTCGACTTGCGCTCTGCCTTCGATCAGGCCGTTGAAGTCCCAAAAGAGGTCAAACATGACCAAGGATATCCAAAACTTGGTCAAGGGCCAACAAGCCCCCAACACTCACCTATGACTCATCCCGAGTCACTCTGGTCTGGGTAACTCTGCCTCAAAAGCCTCAAGCTTGGCTCGAGCTGCTTCAACCTGTTGATGCATCAAGGCCTCTTGCTCGACGAACTCTTGAATAACTACCTTGTTCACAGGTCCTTCTAAGCACTGTTCTATCGAAGTGACTACTTGTTCCAGCTCTGCTCCTCGGCCTTCAATCTCCTAAAAAAGTAGGTAAGCTGCATCCTGGACTGGCTGGAGCTTCTGAGTCACTTTCATGACTTTGCTTTGTATGGCATGGAATTGTTGTTGAGCCGTGCGCTGTTCTTGGTATATTTTCATCCTCTCAACTTTTGACAGGTGTTTCAACTGTGCTTGTACTGTTGTTGCTTGTTGCTTTGCTTCCTGGAGCTGCGACTCTAGTGTCTTCAGTTCAGGGTCCTCGGTAAGGCGCTCATAAGTCTACGCACTATGACTACTTAGTTGTTTACATTCCATGTCTAATGCTTTGATCCTTTCAACTACGCTCCAGGCAGTTGCTTCTCTCTGGTCTTGCACTTCCTGCAGAGTGCTTGGCACTGTTTGTAGCTCTAGTTATACGATTCTCTATTGAAGCTGCTGAATGGCTTTTGCAAGCTTCACCACTTGACTCTCCACCGAGTCTTCCTCCATCTGCTCCAAGCTTGTCATAGAGCGAAGTGCTCTTTTGACTACTTCTTTAATTCTGACCTGCTCTGTGAGCAACTGTTCTTTCTCCCGTTGGATTTACGCTTTATTTTCTTTGAACTTGGTTTGGAGGTCGTCCTTCTCCTGCTGCACAACTCGGCGTTGCTCTATGATTTCCTCTTGTGATTGCTTCAGGGCCACTATGGCCTGTTCTTTTTCTTCCTGCACTCGACGAAGGTGATCTTCAGTTGTGTCAGCTATTCTGCGGAGTTGGGTAGGCTCATCTCCCAACTCTGGTTCTTCTGGCGACAGGGGCGTAGTGGACACTGTGCGGCTGGAGTGAAGGGCTTGATGTACTCCTCTCAGCTCTGTCTCAATTATATCATACATGGCTTCTTGTTTGGCTTCAGTTCTCTGCAAAATATCTTTCGAGGCATATGATACAACTGCGATAATGAAGTCGAAGTCATCGACTGTGAGCACAGTCTGCAGCTTTGGCTTACTCACTTTGGACTTCTTCCGCGATGTAGGTTTCGTTGGGGAAACCTTTCTTTTCTTGGATGTCTTTGCCTCTTCAAGGGGGTTCCTAAGAGGTGTTACTTTGCCTTGCTTCTACTTGTATTCTTTGTTGGATTTACTTCACACACACCTAGGATTTATTTTTCCTAAGGTTATTCCTTGTTTATTAGTCATAATTAGTCATTATCCAGTCTCCTATATTTTAGGGGAGAATATTCCACCTAGAGAATATTCTCTTTCAGTTGACACTTCAGTTTGACTAGTTGAGTTGAGTTTGGATGTTACATTGGTTTTGTTACCATGCAACATTGGGATCATCACCAACTCACTACTCTTTGTTCAGTCAGTTAATAGAAGACTAGTTGACTAGTTAACTCAGCTAGGTGGCAGTTCACTCCCGTAACTGCCTGAGAGACTAGACTAGGTGGTAGTTTACTCTTGTAATTGTTGGTGTGTGTCCAAATCAATCTAGACCACCACTATGGCTCATTAGTTACTCATTTATCCTATATATATTGTAAATTATTCACTCTTTGAGTGTGGAATACGGTTAATGAGAATTCTTCTATTCTTTCTCTCCTTCTTCTTCTTTCTCCAATTCTCTCTGTAAATGTGTATTATTGTTTAGCTAGATCTATTATGTGCAGGTTCAACACATTTACATGGTATCAGAGCCGACGGACTATTAAGCAAAAGCTACACTAAATTATTTTTGCAGGTACTGAAGATTGAAGAACGCAGAAAATATGAAATTTATGTTTTACTCACCAATAATACTTCTCACGCCTCATAACTATTTGGAGTGGAAGCCAGAGATTCTACTTCTTCTCAAAAGTAGAGGCTTATACCAAATAACCATGGCAATGGAAGTAGAGCTTGATTCTACCGATGAGAAAAATGACTTTCTCAATAGACAAGATATGGCCATAGGATTTATCTGCATGTCTATTTTTCCAGAAATTCTCCACCAAGTATGTGATGTCACACAAGACTTCACTCCAAATGAATTATGGACCAGATTGGAGGTTCTATTTGGGAATAAAGAAGATTGTGAAGACTGCATGCAGAGGATTGGAATGATAGAGCCAAAAGAGAAGCCATCAAAAGATAACGCCTTTTATTATGAAGAGTCTTCTATAAACATTTTTGCAAAAATTAGTATTCTAATAATTGAAGATGATGTCTACTCCATTTCAGATTTATTTTTTGAAATTCATGTGGAAGATATATGGCATGCATCTTAGGAGTCACATGCAGACACTGTTGCATGCACCATGCATGCATCTCAGGAGACAAAAGGGAGCCGCGCACATCATATGCCATTTTGATATTTTCTGTGAAAAATTTTCAGAAACAAATTGGATATTTGAATTCCTCTCGGGAAGATATCCAATTTCAAAAACAAAATTGTCCGAAACGGAGTCCGGAAAGTGAAGTTATGATCGTTTTAAAATCAACAAAATTTCAGCATTTTTCTGGAAAAGACCGCACGGTTTTCAAAATTTCATCGAAAATTTATTTGGATATAATTCCTTACAAGAAGATAAAGTGGATATCTGTGGAAATATCAATGATGCATATACTTCATCAAATCTGTGCAGACATCTACATCTTCAACAAAATCTTCAAAGAGCACAAACTTACACAGTTGCGAGGTCTTCTTGGAGTGAAGGACATGGTTGCTTAGCAACTGCCTTTTGTTCCTTATCATTTTTTATTTTATGCATTGTAATTTGAGTGGGGGTTTTGTTCCCATGAGGTTTTCCCTCTTTCCTCATTTAGTTCAGTGTATCTTTTGTATTTGGGTACCTAACACGGCCTCGTAGCCGGGACCCATTCTTTATTTTCACCATAGTGATGTTTAGGGGGGGTGTTGGAGTTACTTCACACACACCTAGGATTTATTTTTCCTAAGGTTATTCCTTGTTTATTAGTCATAATTAGTCATTATCCAGTCTCCTATATTTTAGGGGAGAATATTCCAC
>ML803086.1:39050-69147 GCA_009831015.1 Picea engelmannii
TTGTTATTCTTATATCATTTCAGTGTTATTGTGGTGAATGTTCTAGTTATATTGTTGTTATTCTTCCATTACTAGCATTTTATTTCAGTTCTGCATACATTTTATATCTGGTATATTACAAGTGGTATCAGAGCACTTTCCTCGGCAGAAAGCGTGGGTTAAATTTTTTTTCAGGGTAGAGACGTATTCCAGCGTCTTTAAGCCACATAGATCTGTCGTTACGTGCATAAACCCGCGGTTGAGGGATTCATACACACAGGAAATACAAGTGATTCTTAAGTGCACATCTGTTGGCCACCCTTGTAACCCCTGTTGGTACCCCTTCAAGTGGTAGCGCATCAGACAACACCTGTGTACGGATCAACCTAGATTACCTGAAGCCCTCTTTAGATAAACTGATCGGCCGCCTGACTGCTATAGTGTCACCGATAACAACACTCAAGAAGATACTCTCTAGTACCTAGGTAGTCGGGTAGTACGGCTAAGGGTACGGTCTATCCTCCTTAGTTAGTACTCTGAGATATTGGGCCGAGTACTACTGTTGGACCCCGCACGTATATCAGAGAGCTATAGCACAGGGCAAACCCTTGAATACCTAACCCTTGGGGGACAGAAACATAAACAAATTAAAACAGACAAGATCTATTGTCGCGCAACTATGTTCGGGTTGCCAAGTAAATACACATTTCTTTCTGGTTAAGCATTTGGGCATTTCCTCTCTACAGTATTCTTCAGACCGGAGTATAACTCCGTAAAAAAAAAAATTCTAGAATTTTTTTCACCATTATTTGAGACCTATTCCATTGAATTCATCTCTTCGCCCTTATCACATTCATCCATATCATTTTTTCAGAAAAATGTTTTTATCCCGCCCGCCCCTTTTCAGTTTCCTCATCCTCATGATCCATACTCATAGCCAAGACTTGGAAGCTCACTTCAACCCCTTGCAATCTGGTCTCATTGAGACCCAACAAGAAGTGGAACAACTCAGTGCCAATGTTGTCGCCATCAATACAACCATGTATTCCTCAATGGGGGAAATCAAACAAGACCTCACCACCCAACTTGAATCAGTCTTTTCAACACTCTGCACCAAACTGCATATCCCAGATAACCCTTCCTCTTTCTCACCTCCACATACTGAAGGTGACCATTCCTCTCATTCCCATACCTTGCAAAACCATCACTTTCAACGTGACCTACGCCTTCCACGGGTGGATGTGACCAAATTTGATGGCTCAGACCCCACTTGTTGGGTAACCCAAATGGAAGATTACTTCTCTTTATACGAAATTACAGATGACTTGGCCAAACTTCGGTATGGTGTTCTCCATCTAGATCAAGAACGTTGGCAATGGTGGCAATGGAGAAAAACTTATCGTCAAGGGTATATTGCTTGGACACACTTTGTGGCAGAGATTTATGAACGCTTTGACACCGACACCAACCATTTGGGCCGTTTGACAAAGCTGAAACAATTAGGAACAATGGAAGACTTTATAGCTGCCTTTGGGCGCCTAGCTTTTAGAACAGAGGGCATGTCTGATGCCTTTTTTCGAGAGTGTTTTATTAGTGGCCTCAAGGATGAAATTTGGGCCCATGTCCTCATGGCTCAGCCTGAGAGTTGGGTGGAGGCTACCAAAAGAGCTAAAGAAGCACAATAGGTTGTATCTTCTCAAAACTGCAAACCCTCCTTTATCCCTCGCCCTAAACCAGTAAATCCCACTACTCCCTCTGCTCCACTAAAGATCCAAAAATTGACCAGGGCTGAAATGGCTGAACGCCAACTCAAAGGCCTTTTTTATAACTATGATGACAAATATTTCTCGGGCCACAAGTGTAAAGAACAAAATCTTTTTATGGCCATCTCCAAGGAGATTTCAGAAGAAGATGAAGAAACTCCCTCTCTGTCTGAGTCACCTGAATCCATTGACATAACCCCTCCCTCAGACCCTCCCGAAGTAGAACCAATCATTTCCCTCAATGCTCTCACTCACTTCTCCGCTCCCCAAACCCTCAAGCTAATCGGTTACATCAAGCATCAGAAGGTCATCATTCTGGTTGATAGTGGCAGCACCCATAATTTTATTCATCGCTGCATTGCCCAAGAAACTCATTGCTACATCCATGCCGTCAATAATTTCCAAATCATGATTACCAATGGTGGTTCCATGAAATGTGAAGGGCGTTGTGAAAATGTGTGTCTCCAAATTGGTGACTGCCACCTGAAATCCCATATGTTTGCTATCAACATGGAAGGTTGTGACATTGTGTTGGGTGCAGACTGGCTAAGGACTTTGGGTCCCATTCTCATGGATTTTAAAGACTTAACCACACAATTCGACCAGGAGGGCCACCGATATAAGTTCCAAGGCATTACCGTTAGTTCACATGAGATCATTAGTTCCCATCGCATGGAAAAGCTGCTAAAAAAGGGTCATTCTGGTGTTATTGCCCAACTCCATGCCATACAAGCAACATAGACACCCTCGGTACCGCAAGACCTCCAAGCCATCCTTTCTAAACATCAATTGGTCTTTTCCACTCCCCAAGGCCTCCCTCCTTCCCATGGTGTTCATGATCATTCCATTCCCCTTGTACCCGGAAGCCTTCCTCCCAATATCCGTATGTATCGTCACCCCTTTTCCCAAAAAAATGAAATTGAGAAAATGGTCCAGGAACTCCTTAATGCAGGTGTTATCCGCCCTAGTATGAGCTCCTACTTGTCTCCTGTGGTCATGGTCCTGAAGAAAGAAGGTTCTCGACGAATGTGTCCTGACTTCTGTGCCCTCAACAAACTTACCATCAAAGACAAATTCCCCGCTCCTGTCATTGATGACCTCCTAGATGAATTGAGTGGCGCCCAATTCTTCACTAAACTGGATCTTCGTTCGAGCTACCACCAGATACGTATGAAAGAGGCAGACATTCCCAAGACTTCCTTTAGAACTCATGAGGGCCAGTATGAGTTTTTGGTCATGCCCTTTGGCTTGTGTAATGCCCCCTCCACCTTCCAAAGCCTCGTGAATCATGTCTTCCGTCCTTTTCTCCAACATTTTGTCTTAGTTTTCTTTGATGATATCCTCATCTATAGCAAAACCTAGATAGACCATCTTGCTCATGTGGATTGAGTTCTTCATCTACTCTCTCAACACCAACTTTTCCTGAAACAGTCTAAATGTGCTTTTGGCGCCTCAGAAGTAGAATACTTGGTTCATCTGGTTGGCAAAGATGGCGTCAGGGTGGATCCTAAAAATATTGAAGCTATGCAAGACTGATCTCACCCAAAGACTCTTAAGAGCTTGCATGGATTTCTAGGCTTAACAAGGTATTATCGGAAGTTTGTTAAGAATTATGGGAAGATTGCAACACCTCTCACTGCTCTCCTAAAAAAGAACTCTTGCACTTAGACTTCAACCGCTGATCAAGCTTTTTAGACCTTGAAGATGGCCATGTGCACCACTCCAGTTCTCACCCTTCCTGATTTCACAAAGACCTTTGTGTTGGAATGTGATGCCTCAGGGAAAGGAATTAGTCTTGTCCTTATGCAAGAGGGTCGACCTTTGGCCTTTACCAGCAAGAAACTATCTGAGCGAAATCTAGGCAAATCCATCTATGAAAAGGAAATGTTGGCTATTCTACATGCCGTGGATCTGTGGCATCCTTATCTATTGGGGCAACATTTCCAAATTAAGACAGACCATCAAAGCCTTAAGTGTTTTCTTGAACAACACATTTCCTCCCCAGAACAACAAAAATGGGTGACTAAACTCTTTGGATATGCTTATGAGATCATTTATTAGAAAGACAAAGACAATGTGGTTGCGGATGCACTTTCCCGAAAATATGAAGATGAAGGATCCCTTTTTTCTCTTTCATTCATTGTACCATATTGGCTCCAAGACGTTCGCCAGGAATGGCTACAAGATCCCAAAAGTTCGCAGTTGATCCACCAATTGCAGTCCAAGGCTCTAGCTTCCCCAGGGTACTCTTGGCTCCATGAGGAACTTCGATACAAAGGCCATTTGTATTTAAGTAAACAATCAAAGCTTAAATCCATGGTACTTTCTGAGCTTCATGCTACACCCACAGCAGGGCACTCCGGGTTCACCAAAACCTATGACAGGGTCAAACATTCATTTTTCTGGGATGATATGAAACAAGACATTCATAATTTTGTAGCTGAATGTGATGTGTGTCAACGCAACAAGGGAGAAACAGTCAAATCGCCGGGCACACTACAACCGCTCCCGATTCCACCTACTATTTGGAAGGATATCTCTATGGATTTTATTACCGGCTTACCCAAATCGGGAAATAAATCTGTCATCATGGTGGTTGTTGATTGCCTTTCCATGTATGCTCATTTCTGTGCCCTTCAACACCCGTTTACTGTTGGGTATATTTGTTATATTCTTTGCATGTGTGTGTGTGGTTGCGTCAGATACGACAACTGCGTCTGACGATCCCTTTCTTTTATCTATTGCTACTGCTTTTGATCTTGAAGTGGAACAAATGGATGTGAAGACAACATTCCTACATGGGGATCTGGAAGAAGAAATCTACATGAAGCAGCCATAAGGCTTTGTAGTGAAGGGAAAGAAAGAGCTGGTGTGTAAGCTAAAGAAGTCACTATATGGTCTGAAGCAATCACCTAGGATGTGGTACCAAAAGTTTGACACATACATCCTTGGATTGATATTTGTAAGAAGCAGGGCTGATCACTGTGTATATTCCAAGCAGGTTGGTAATCACTTCATTTATGTAGTGTTGTTATGTTGATGACATGTTGTTGGTAGGAAATAACATGGATGTTATCAAGGAGGTGAAATCGCAGCTATCCTCCAAATTTGACATGAAGGATCTCAGTGCTGCTAACTTCATTCTGGGAATGGAGATTAAAAGAGATCATGTAAACAGGAAACTCTGGTTGAATCAAAGAAAACATGTTGAGACGATATTACAGAGGTTTAATATGCATGGAAGTAAACTGGTCAAGGTTCCTATTTCTATAGGTGTAAAGTTATCTACAGATCATTGTCCCAAGACACATGAAGAAGAAGAGGACATGTCCCATGCTCCATATGCCAGTGCAGTTGGCAGTTTGATGTATGCAATGGTTTGTACTAGACCGAACATTGCACATGCAGTGGGAGTTTTGAGCAGGTATATGTCAAAACCAGGGATGGAGCATTGGACAATAGTAAAAAGGGTCTTCAGGTATCTTCGTGGCACCACCAGTTATGGATTGTGTTACCAAGGAAGACCGGGATTAGACAGAGTGGTGGACATACATGGCTTTGTTGATGCAGACTGGGCTAGAGATCTGGATCGCAGAAGATCTACAAGTGGGTATGTGTTTAACCTATTTGGAGGAGCAATCAGTTGGATGAGCAAAAGACAGGCTGTAGTGGCACTCTCAACTATAGAAGCTGAATACATGGCAACCACTCATGCAAGCAAGGAAGCAATATGGTTACAAAGATTGTGTTCAGGTATTGGGTTGGTACAACAAGCAGTGAGATTAGACTGTGACAGTCAGAGTGCAATATTCCTGGCAAAGAACCCAACTTATCATTCGAAGACAAAGCATATTGATGTTCAATATCACTTTGTGAGAGGCATGGTTGAGGAAAAGAAGGTGTTGTTGGAAAAGGTTGACACTTTGAAGAATGTTGTAGATTCATTGACAAAGTCTGTGAGCACAGAAAAGTTCTCCTAGTGTAAAGAAACAATGGACATTGCTGCCCTGGATTGTTGACTATATAATCCCCTGGACCCCTGGGTGCAAAGAAAACATCAAGTGGGAGAATGTTGGGTATATGTGTTATATTCTTTGCATGTGTGTGTGTGGGCGCATCAGATATGACAACTGTGTCTAACGATCCCTACCACTAGAGATCTCCCATGTGCATTGGGTGCTTTCCTAGGGGGGTCCCAGGGGGGGGCAGGTATGCCACCCCCCCCGGGTTACATGCAGTGTTCAGGGCAGCGCCCCCAAATTTATTTTTTTTGGGCGGTTTTTTTCTATTTTTAGTGGATTTGTAAATTAATCCCGGATTAAGGGATTAGGGTTTTGGTATCTACGGAATACCTAAAAACATTGTATATATTGTATGGTGAATGGTGAAATTTAATATAATGAAAATAAGAAAGGTTTTCCCGGTTGAGGGTTTCCGGTATAAAATCTCTGTGTACTCTGTGTATGAGCCATTGCTTGATTTCTGTCTTGCTTAAGAATCTATATGCATTACTTTACTTCACAGGTTTAAAACTTACATTTACAACATCCACGGTGGCTCAAATCTTCATGGATTAGGTCTTCAAGCTTCATGGCATGCCACACTCTATTGTTTCTGATCGCGACCCAACTTTCACAAGCAATTTTTGGCAAGAACTGTTCAAGATACAAGGCACCGAATTGCATCTCAACACAACTTATCATCCCCAGACTGATGGCCAAACGGAAGTTGTCAACAAGTGTTTGGAAACATATTTGAGGTGTTTTGCCTCGAAAAAGAAAGATCAATGGGCTCAATGGTTACCCCTAGCTGAATGGTGGTACAACACTTCATACCATACATCTACACGCATGACTCCTTTTGAAGCGGTATATGGACAAAAGCCACCTTCAGTTCTCTCATACTTACTGGGTGCCTCCAAGGTCCAGGCAGTTGACCTGACACTTACAGCTCGAGAGGCTATTCTCCGTACCCTCAAAGAGAATTTGGTCATGGCACAGAATCACATGAAGAAACAAGTAGATCAAGGTCGCTCTGAATGTCAATTTGCAGAAGGGGATCAAGTGTTTCTTCGACTGCAACCTTACAAGCAAAATTCCCTCAAGGCCGAGCATTGTCAGAAGCTAGCGCCAAAATTTTGTGGTCCTTATACCATACTTAAGCGTGTGGGACAAATCACCTATCAGTTAGCTTTGCCCAATGATTCGAAGCTACATCTTGTTTTTCATGTTTCATGCTTAAAGAAGGTGATTGGAGCTAAGTGCCAAATTCAAACCAACCTTCCAGACTTAACTGAAGAAGGATCCATTTGGCTACAACCAGAAGCAGTTTTGGACCAGCGTGAGTGTCGCCTACGTCAGAGAACCATCAAGGAAGTGCTAGTATAGTGGAAATATACAACTCCAGTAGATGCCACTTGGGAACCAACTACCATTGTGCAACAATTTCCTCATCTCAAGCCTTGAGGACAAGGCTACTTTTAAGGGGGTGGACATGTTAGGGTCCTAACTTGCACATAGGTAAAACAATATATTCAGATGTAATAAAGGTCAATATTAATAAGGCCTTTCAATAAAATAGAATAAGGCAGATGTAAGAAGACCTAATAGAAGCTTCCGCTTCTAGAAGGATCTTCCTCTAGATGCTTCTTTTTAGTATAAATATGAGTCGAGGGTATGAGAACCCTAGCTTGGATATTATTGTAATAGAGCTCTGCTCAACTGAAGGTTTCCCCCTTGAAGAGGCCCATGAACATTGCTTTCAGATTCAAAGTGCTATTTCTGTTGTTATTCTTATATCATTTCAGTGTTATTGTGGTGAATGTTCTGGTTATATTGTTGTTATTCTGCCATTACTAGCATTTTATTTTAGTTTTGCATACATTTTATATCTGGTATATTACACTACGTCACCTAGATATCTATTTATACATTACAAAATGGGCCTAAACATGGGTAAACCCATGGGCCGACATCCGATACCCGTTACATAAACCCTAATCCCAAAAATTGCCCTAAAAAGGGGCCGAGATCCCGCGATCTCTGCTTCGACTTGCGCTCTGCCTTCGACTAGCCTGTCGAAGTCCCAAAAGAGGTCAAGCATGCCCAAGGATATCCAAAACTTGGTCAAGGGCCAACACCATGCTCGAATGGTGAGGGAGTTCAATTGGCACATCAAGATTTTCTGAAATCCATCTGTCTATATCATCTATACCCTTCCATATAGTGTTCATCTGTGTATTCTTGGCCTTTACCCTGCTCTGCTGATTGATGATGGTGGTGATTATTTCTTGGAACATGTGCAGGTAGGCATACATGTCAATGATAGCTTCCTCTAGTTCTATTCTAACCTTCTCCGTACTTCCCTTGAATCTTTGAAGACTACCCTCAACGATGTTTGCCTGCTGGAGCTTCTCTTCTAGCTCTTTGATCCTTGCCTCCTTCTCCAAATTTTGTTGGCATAAATTGCATATGTTATCTTCCTTGCCTCATCGATCTTTACCTATTGGAGCTTCTCTTCTAGTGTCCATGAAATTTAAGGCTATGGAGATTGGATCTTCATCGAAATTTTCTATTTTGGGGGTTTGCGTAAGAACTAAAATTGGATTTCCCCCAGTCACTGGCATTTTCTTCACTTGTTCTTGCACAATCCTACCTGACACTTTGTCGTATGTGAATTTACTTAGGTTGGGTACTTCACTTAGTATAAATGGAGTACAAAGTCCCAAACTTAGGCCACTGAATTGTGTATTTATGCTGGCACATGCTATTTATATCTCTGGGATATCAGTGTCCATCGATTGAGCATCATCGTTCCTTATTTCAACGTCCTTCTTTTGTCGCTCTTCTTTAGATGCTTTGTCGATAGATTCCTTAGTTGCCTTTGTCGTCGTCGTTGTTGTTGCATATGTAGTCACCTTTTTGGCTATTGCTTTTTGTTTGACTTCTTTTTGGGAAGTTGCATTTGATTTTTCTTCCGCTGTGGTTGTCGCTTCATCAACTTTGGCCTTGGGTTTAGCCTCTTCAACAATTTTCCTCTTCTTTTTCAACAACATCGTTCTTCTTCTTTTGGAATTTTTCTTTCTTCCTCCTTTTCTTATCTTCCATTTTTTCTTCTTCCTCAGTAGATCCCAACTGCATAGATGTAGTTGCATCAAATCATTTTTTTGTTGCTTCTTCTTCTTCTTCCCTTCTGGCCTCTTCTCTTGTTTTTACTTCATCGACAATCCTCCCTGTGGGATTACCTCATCTTTTGAAGATGACTTCGTCATAATTTTTTATGTTACAATGTATTTCTTCTTCTTCCCAAATATCTGATGTGTATTCTGAAGGCACGCCTAGCTTGTTGAAATGTTCTTTGACAACCTTCTTCAGGTTGTGCCTCCTGAACCTCTCTTCTCCGAAGTGGTACGATGACAACATATCCACTTCTTCTTGGGTTTGTTTTGTGTTTGTGAAGAAGTAGGCACCAATGTATAATGGGAGTGGTGGACATATAGCCTTCTTATCCTGGTAAAGCACCCCCTCTTACTTCGTTGATAATCATTTGATACACAACTTCTTGAAGCACTAGTTGTCTGGTATAAACCTAGGAAGTAGATGGGGGGATTTCATAGCTCCGTATACCTTGATATAATTGTCGTGTTCCATCAAGTACCAGTCCCCAATCCTCTTGATGACAATTACTTCTTTGTTATTCATACATGTGGCTAGTATGCAAAAAATGAACTCATATAACAGAGCTAGGAAGTGCTCGCAGATCTTTTGGTACTATGTTCTACACCTCAACTTCCAAAGCACTTTTCAATATACATGAATGACCGGTTTTGAAAGATTCCATGCCCATCCCATATTTGGGTATTGGTGGGACACACACATGATGTCTATGAGGTATGAAGACATATGGAAATTCGAGAAGGTCCTGGGTGGGGCTTCTACAACAGTTGTGATGGCTTCTGCTAGGTTCGTTGATAGGATGTTGTCTAATTGAACGATAATCCTTTGTCTGCGCAGTGGTAAATTAATGGCATATATGATATGGGGAATTTGGAGGCATCTGACTCTCTGTCCAACCTACATAACATGGCCACCATGTATTGATAAGTATTTCTTAGTGTGTTCGTGGGGTATCCACCGATGGGTCCGAGCTTGAATTACTTATTTGGCTTATACCAGATGGGGCATATCTCTTTGGATGTATGCTTGAATTCACCAAGAAGTTTGTTGTCTAGCTTCTTGGCTCCTTTCTTTATATGTTAGCATTTGGATAGGTCTTTGGGACATAATGACATTAGAGGTTCACCCCTAGCATTACAAATATATATGTTCCCTAATTCCACGTGTTTAAGTATCCATGCGATGGTGTTAGTGCAGGGAAACACAACAAGCGAGCTGCTACTCTATATATTCCAAATTTTCTGTGTTCTTGAAAATCTTGAGTTTGTCCTGGTCCTTAACATATATAGAAAAGTTGTGTCTTTTAAACATCTGCATCTGATAGACATCGCCCCATTTGAGTTCATCTTCTCCCTTTTGTAGGAATATGAAAGTGTCATTGTACATTACCCCAACAATGTCTACCTCATCTTCGATCTAGAGGCCACTCTTGGAGGCCTCAGTGGTAGGTGCTTTGCTGGTTGCCTTCTTCCATGGGGACATGTCTGATCTTGCAAAGCAAAGATGAGTTTAGTGCAAAGACAAAGCTAGAATACACACACACACACACACACACACACACACACACACATATATATATTCAAAAATAGTTTGTCTAAGTATCTCATGTGAAATACCGAAGGAGTCACTTGTGTTGATACTGGGTGGTAGATCCTCACAAGACGATGAGAGTATAAGAGTGAGCATTGTGAACGTGAGTCTTAGTGAAAAAACCAGAGCAAAAACCAGAAGCTTGCAATCAAAGCAATTCGTACGAACTGCTTCGACATTCATCAATGGAGTCACTACAACAAATCCTTGTGATTAACTTCCTTTTTAGCTCCCTTTTTTGATAAAGTCAACGCTATTTATCAGGATGGATCTATTTTGGGTGAGATTTATGCCGAGAAATCCAAGTTGGCACTAATAACGCCTAATTTAGCACCCATTATAGCGCCCAATTTAGTGCCCTATTTAGCACCCAAGTTAGCACCAAGTTTAGCTTCCATTTTAGCTTCGAGTTTAGCTTCTTGGTTCACATCCAACTTAGCTTCCTTTTAAGATTCTAGTTTGGATTCCAATTTAACGCCTACTGTGCCTAAATAGTTAATTTGTTGAGTTGTTGGGGGTTAAGTGGATAGGGACTTTGGGGATTAGGGGATTTATGGATTCAGGGTCTAGGGATTAAGGGTTAAGGGATTAGGGGTTACATTTTAAGGGATTAAGGGTCAAGCGCTAAGGGATTTGGGGGCTTAGGGGTTAGGTAGTTTAATGGTTAATTGCTTAGAAATTATATATGGTCAAGGGCTTAATAACATCAATCAACCCCACACATAACCTTTGAGATAATCCACATCTCATTGTCATCATCCGTCATTTCCATATTTATAATATTTATCAGAACTCTTTTGAAATGTCATGGAAATTCCAATACACCCATCGCAAATGTCTTCCATCGATCCCGCACAGTGAGCAATGAATGGGGCCAACGTTGAAATTTCTTCAATCTGTACATGTATGCATCGAAATTGGACATGGTTAGACTAAACACATGCCTTGACAGTATGGGAGGATTTCAAAACTCAAGGATTACTGATGTTACCGCATAATCTTTGAGATCGTCCATGTTTGCATCAACCTTCATAATGGATGTCTCATTGTCATCAATCGTCATTTCCATCCGTATAATCTCGGTTGGAACTCTCTTGAAATGTCACAAAACTTCCAATAAAACCATCACAAATGTCATCCATCGACCCCGTATAGTGAGCAGTGAATGGGGTGAACTTTGAATTTTCTTCAATCTGTGCCTGTATGTGTCAGAATTTGACATGGTTAGACTAGACACATGCCTTGACGGTATGGGAGGGTTTCAATACTTAAGGATGTCTGATGTCCCCACATAATTTTTGAGATCATCGACATTTGCATCAACGTTCATCATGTACGTCTCATTGTCATCATTCATCATTCCCTTCTATAGAATTGTTGTCGAAACTCTCTTGAAATGTCATGGAACTTCCAATACACCCATCACAAATGTGTTCCATTGACCCTACACAATGAGCAATGAATGGGGCCCGTTATCGTGCAGTTTGTAGCTAGGTCAAATGGCTATAAGATGGAGGTCAAACTGGCGAAACAAGAACCTTTACCACCTAATGTCACCACAATGGGGAGGCTCTTTCTATTTAGGGAGGTCAGGCCCAGGGGAGACGTCCCTGGTAACCTGGAGTTTTGAAGAGGCAAAAGTTAAAAGGACAAAGGTAAAGTTCCCCCTTCATAGGTCACCACCAAAACAGATAGCCCCAACTAAACAACCAATAATGAAGTGAAGCCCCAAAGAAGAACACCTGCTCGGAACAAAGCAATAGCAAACTATTATATGCAAGCTATAATTCAATGGGTTAGTACTTCATAAGACTATCTGATATTTAAATAAGCAATTATGGCAATAAATATTGACGAAGTCAATGTTTATCAATATAGCAATGCAAATAATATGACTTCCTCAATAGATACTGAAATGACATGGGATTCAATGTAACAAATCAACACACCATCAATTAATGCCTAAACCACCATTCAATTGTTCAAAAGTCAAAACGCTACTACAATAAAGATGAAATATTCAGGTGTGATGTCAGTAACATAGGGTTAGCAGTTAGTTAGGGTTTCAATTTAGAAAAGAGTTTGAGAGTTTTTTCGATCACTTTCACTTCAACGCTGGAGGTCGAAGATCAGTGCCTTAGGGTTAGAGGAGTCAATAAATGATGGACGCAAGAGTTTGAAGGGAAAGAGACTTCAAAGGACTGGAGGGAAAAGTTTCAGGGTGCTGCTAAAGCAGGGCCTTGAAAGCAGAACCCTAGGGGAGAGAGGCTCACTTCGGTGTTGCAAAATCAAGGCCTCGTGCTCTCTCCTCCTTCCTGGCAAACGGCTAGCTCAAAGACAGGAAAAATAGACCAAGACAAGAGGTTTTCTAGAGGGAGGTGTTGCTAAAGCAAGGCCTATCAACAAACCCTAGAATAGTATGACCCTGGTGTAGTAAGCCTAGGCCAGGGACGTCTCACTCTTCTTGGCTCAAAAAAAGGTACGGCTAGCATAGGGGAGAGAGAAACAAGGAGTGTAGCTATGGCTAGGCTCTCTTCTTCTCTTTCAATGGCTAAAGGTTTCTCTATCAGGGGACATGAGACAACGACCTACTTGTGTGTTTGTCCCCTAGGGTTTTGATTCAACAATATTTATAAATAGATGCAAGAAATTAAACTACAACCATTCAATCAAGAATTTTTGCAGAAAAATACTTACAAATCATCAGAAAATAAACATGCAAACCCTAGTTGTAAACCTTCCTTCAAGAGAAACACCATAAAATGCCAAAAATCTCCTCCTTCAACAGGTGCGCATCACTTCTTTCAACCAAAAACCACAATAGGGTGCTAAAATAAGACCTCACTAATGAGTGAGTGTTCTATTATGATAAAATGAGGCTAAAACTCCTCAATATATAGTGTATCAATGACCTGATTTACTTTTTAGGTCATAAAATGGCCGACAAGGCCAAAATATCAAGATAATACTGTTTTACATTAAATGTTTTACTTTAAAACCCTAACTGAGCAAAAGTAAGACGTCAAGCCCCACTGAGGGAGACGTTAGACCTTTTTAGGGCAAATGCAGCACCAAAGGGCAAAACGTTGGCCCTCTTTGGGCCTCCCAATCATGCCACACGTACCAACTTCCTTGTCAAACTATCACATGCTCAAGGTGACGTCATGAGCTCCTAGGTGATGTCATGGGCCATCCAGGGCAAACGTTCCACTAGAAGTGGGTCAATCCCCCTAGGTTGGGCTTTGCCAAAGTGCCTTTGATGAAACATCCTCTTCTTCTCTTGTGGAAAACCCTGATCAACCACCATCCTGTCTCTGCCCCCTGATGGGGTCTCAACATCCATTTGGTGGGCTCTTTAGCCCCATGGAGGTCTGACCTGATCATCTCACCATGTGTACCGGTCCAAATGACACCTGTCTATCGGGCATGGACCTGCACATCAAAAGCTACACCCTCCATGGGCTCATTAGTCACAAGGATCATAGCAATGTCAATCACATTTCATCATTAATATTATTAAACATATGGATAAAAACCCTTATACATCGGTCAATGGCTCAAAGACATTACAAAAACCTACAATACAAGACTGGAGAAAAGGACAAGACATCCTATTGGGCTAGTATCCACAAGAAAAGGGAAATTTCCAGGAAGGTTTCATACAAGCCATGTAAGTGAGGTGATGTGGCTAGGGGATGTCCAGACGTGTGGGTGAAGTGAGAGCAAGGGATGCATGATGTTATCTGTGGGTGCCTTTGTAGAAGGCGAGTTGTAACTGTCATGGATGCAATTTTTCCAAGCCCGTTCTTGCCTTTATTCTTTTCTTTTATTTGCTTTTTTCTTCTTCTTTTTCTTTTTATTCAAGGCGTAACCAGAGGACATTGCCTTGGCATGGTGACCAGAGCTGACAATGTTACCCACAAGTAATTTCACAGAGATGAGAAGGTTGGATCGTGATGAGACCCCCTTTCCCTTGGCCATGCAACAAAAGGTCATTGCCCTGGCGTGGTAACTAGATGGTGGAAATGCCATACTGTTAGGTACCCATGAACCTGATAGGCTGGCTCATGATGAGACTCCCTATCCTCTTGACTAGGTCTTGTTTGTTATTTTTCGGGTCCCTCTTGTTTCTTGTTGAGAGGCCTTTTATTGCCTTCTCGGGGATCCCTGGGTGAAGCATCTCGAGGTTTTATTTCTAGGCTTTTATCTTTTATCAACTACTTTTACCTTCTGGGCCTTTAGCCCCTTCTTCCCACAAGATAAGGTGCAATCCTACAAACAGGTCAACCCAATGCCCAGACAAGGGGAATGGGATAAGTGAGCGGGAGATAAGGTTAAATAGTGGTGCTATGACGGGAGCGGACGATGGCTTTTCATAAATCCCTCCGGTGGAAAACCAAAACCTATGGGCATAGGCTTGCTAAGGCACCCTATCAATCTCCCCAAGAATGGTCAAGTGGGTTAATGTAAGATCCAAGCAGTTGTTAGAGGTAAAAGGGAATCAGATGCATATATTTAAAGGTTTCAATGATCAAAAGTGACACATACCATGATACCTGGACCAATTACCTCATGGAGCAAGAACCTCTTCTGATACAGGGACAAGCTGATGGTGATGGATGCTATTGCTACTGACAAGATAAAGCTGATGGAAGAAGAAAAGGATGGGCCCTCCAGGGCCATGCTCAGGTCAATCCTACTCTTGGTATTCCATGTCTAGGACCTGTGGGCCTCGAGACATGATCTTCTGGTTATCCCTAAAAATCAAGGATAACATCTAGCTCCAACTCGGGGACATGTGCTCACCGTAGAGCGCATGAGAACCTCAACATCTCTGGCATAACCTGCAGATATGCTCAAACTCGATAGGGGCATCAGTAACAAAAATGGGGTGGTAATGCGACCCCAACATACATGTATAGATAAATATAGACTGAAGTAAAATAATGAATATGCAAATGTAGAGCAGAGTACCTACCTTTACTCACCTGTTGGCTGGAAGTTCGATGTAGTCAAACGACCAGTGTAGCCAATCCAACAATGTCCCATGATACCTGCCTTTGTGCTTCATCATAAACCAAAATAGTGATAAATCAAGCACAAAAAGGTCATGAGTTAGAATATATATCATATCATCGAAAATCTCGAAGTATAACTCATGGAGGCGGGTGGGAGGGACAAAATCCTGCCAAGTCCATCTCCGAGGAAAGTACTCAATCCACTTCAAGAAAGGGTCATGAAAAGTGAAAGGTCCAGAAGACTGACTCAAAGGGCCTACCAACTAGCTACCTAGGACATCCTCATGCTTTGAAGTCAAGGAAGGGATCGACAAAGATCTAGCAAACGACTGGAAAACTACCAAGGGAAAGTTGAAAAACTGGGATAACTGACTCAAACTTGCAATATCCAACCAACCCTTGGAGTCTAGGGTTTGCCTAAGAGGAAGCTCAACATAAAAAATATACTTCCCAACTACACCTTTAATTGACAAGTATGATAAAGTAATAACAGGTGGCTGGAGTGAAAAGTCATGAGAAACCTTCTTTAGGCAAACAATGTTCTTACTTGTATCAAAGTCCGAGAAGAGTGGTGGTTGATAATCATATTCATAAAATAAATCCAAATGCTCAGAGGAACAATCATCAAAGTCCTCAAGGTATGACCGAAAATCATCAGGAAAACAAGGTACTAGGTCATCCTTGGGTTTTTGGAGAGTATGGGTAAAAACCTCATCTCCTTGTTGCCACTGGTGAAGAATAATCTGCTGTGATAATTGCAAAGGCAACACTTGGGAATGACTTTCAATGTCATAGACGAGACCCATATCATAACCAACTATATCCCACCTACGTCTCCCAACATGTATGAATTCATCAATGTTGTCAACTATGTCATTATTTGTATCATAACATGCAAGTCTTGAAAACTCATTCGGCTCCTCCTCATTTCCTTCATCATAAAAAACTAGGGGAGGAGGGAAACTTACTGTTTCTTCTTGTGCAGGAGCTTCTAGGACTTGGGCATCTTTGGCATGAATTACTATCTTATCCTTGGTGGTGCAGCAAGGAAGATGCTCTTCATTCATGGATTCCATTTCTCCATCACTCTCTGAATCATGAAATAAGGTATCATCGAAATCCTGAAAAGGAAAGAAACTAACCTTATCATCTTGTTGTTGTACAAGTGGAGAAGGCTTATGGATCGCCTCATCAAGAGGAAAAGGGCATGTTGAAACTTCGTTATTGGGCTCCGACTCCTCAACTATTTCTTCAGCAATCCCTCGTCGATCTGCGATTTGGTACCCTTCTTCTTGGAGATCAATGATGAAGCTCTCAAGGGTAAACAAATTCTCTCCATTGACAGTACTTGAGGTAAAGAGGCATCCTATATCAAGCGAGGAGACCTTCTCCTCAATCACTACAACTATGTAGTAGGCTTTGTCGAGCGTCTTTGGGGTTCTTTCATTAAGAGGAAAACTTAGATACCCCAAAAGTGCATTAGTAAAGAGATGGACCAATCATCTCTCCTCGGGATGATGACTTTCAGGAATCTGATATATCGTGTTCTCAAATCTAATCTGGAAGTATCTGACAGTTTCATCTTTAGCTTGCTTTATACGCTCGAGTTTTTGTAATAGTAAAGGGATGTCTTGCTGCTGGATACCCCATCTCTCTCAAATTTTTTTCTCAAATTGTTCCATAGTCTTGATGCTGGCCTCCGAGAGGTTATCATACCATTCTTTGGCATTGTAAGAAAACATTGCAGAGAAAAGTTTCATGACCACGTCTTCAACATAATCATTGACCGGGTAGGATAGGAAGAAATTCCAGAAATTTCTCATATGGTAGTCAGCTCTTTCTCTATCATCACCACAGAATCTAGGAAGCAAATTTATGTATTCAAAGGGCATTTGTTGAGGGTACCCCGAGATGTCACTCATGTCTAAAGGCTTGTAGTTCCCGGGATCCCATTGTGAAGTCATCGTTGGCTTCATCATTAGTGAATGGGGCCAACGTTGAAATTTCTTCAAACTGTGCTTGTATGTGTCGAAATTTGATGTGGTTAGATGAGACACATGCCTGGATGTTATGGGAGGGTTTCAAGACTCAAGGATGCATGATGTCCCGACATAATCTTTGATATCATCCAATACGTTTGCATCAATGTTCATCATGGACGTGTCATTGTCATCATTCGTCATTTCCATTTGTAGAATCTTTGTCGGATCTCTCTTGAAATGTCATGGAACTTCCAATAAACCCATCACAAATGTCTTCCACCGACCCTACACAGTGAGCAATGAATGGGGCCAACATTGAAATTTATTCAATTTGTGCCTGTATGCATGATAATTTGACGTGTTTATACTAGACACATGCCTTGATGGTATGGGAGGGTTTCAAGACTCAAGTATGCATGATGTCCCCACATAACCTTCGAGATCATCTATGTTTGCATCAATGTTCATCATGCACGTCGATCTCATTGTCATCATTCCTCATTCTCTTCCATATAATCTTTGTCAAAAATCTCTTGAAATGTCTTGGAACTTCTAACATGCCCTTCACCAATGTCATCAACCAACCCTGCATAGTGAGCAGTGAATGGGGCCAATGTTGAAATTTCTTCGAAATGTGACTGTATGCGTCAAAATTTGACATGGTTAGACTAGACACATGCCTTGACGGTATGGGAGGGTCTTAAGACCCACAAAAATAATTTTCTTCATCATCGCCATCATCATGGTTGTTATTTCCATTGTCATTATCATCATATTCATCATGAAATGTTTTTTCCATCCATGCTAATAAAGATCAAACCCAACATACCCATCTTTACAACGAAACCTGAAGAATATGCAAATTTCCATGTATTTGTCTTTTTCTTGTGGCATTCTTCGAGATGATTAAACCACGATTCTATTAAGTGGAGACATCCCAAAAGAATTTTATAGGGTCCAACATGTAAGTGGTTTAATGGTTAATGGGTTAGGGATTATATCGAGTGAATGGCTTAATGACATCCATCAACCCTACATGGTTAGCAGTGAATGAGGCCAACGTTGAAATTTCTCCAAATTGTGCTTGTATGCGTCAAAATTTGACATGGTTATACTAGACACATGTCTTGATGGTATATGAGGGTTTCAAGACTCAAGGATGTCTAATGTCCCACATAATCTTTGAGATCGTCCATGTTTCAAGGGGTTAGGAGTTAGGGGGTTAGGGGTTAGATGGTATAAAGGTTAAGGTCTTAGGCTTAGGCTTAGTGAAATATTTGAATTTGTTTTAAAATATAAATTAATGAACAAACTTTGGATACATTTAGCCTAATGGTTTGGATTTACATTGTTTTACATATACGATATATGTAATTATATTTTTTAACAATTGCATATTAAATGTATTGTTATGAATATGTTCTTCATCCTAGTTCAGTCCAAGTCTAACCAATAAATTGACAACGCCTGTAAACCATTATCAACCAACAAATGACCACTAACCATTCTAACTCTTATCCAAGTAATCCTAATTTTTTTTCCAACAATTCATAGCAAAGGTTGAACACTTTAAGGATATTGCAATAGGTAATTTGTATCAACACAAATAATACTAAAGCATTTCAAAGTTTGGGCCATAAGAATCAACATTTTTAAAACATGGATTACAAACAATTCTGAAAATTTAGAAGTCTTGGCCATTAACACTATTGTCTGCAACAATGTCATCCAATGTATCATTTTCAATGTTCATATGTTCTTTCAAGTATTTAATATTATCATCATCCCGATCTTGATCCCTATCATCTTCATCATCATTAAAATTTGAATTTAGACCATCTATATTGTTACTAGATGTATTTGGATCATCATTTTCTATACCATTCATATTGTTGTCTTCCATAACATCATATAACTCTGGATTGTTGTCTTCTTGTGCCTGAACATAACCATCTTCAACATCATCATGGATGTTAATTTCTTCGATGTTCTCTAATCCCTCTCTCATTTTGTTGGCCATTATTTTTTTGCTCAGTATCCACTAATGCATCATCAAATACATGCCTTAATCTTGGATCATAATGCATGACATATATCCATTTCAGGTCCAAAATATCTTCATAGAAAAATACCTGCAGATGAACGACATACATATATTAGACGTATCTTATAACAATTTTATCGATTAATAAACAAATATATATTATCGCAATAAACTATGAATTAATAGATTAATGATCACTATCGCTTCTTATTTGAGTTAAAGAAATACCTGCTCACAATGCATTGGTAGAACATAAGGCTCCTTATCCTCCGGTAGGAACCTCGAGGAATCTATAGAAAACAATCCACTATGGGTATCATGTCTTCTTGTCCTCTCAAATGCTTCATACCATCTACACTTAAAAGTACAACATTTAAAAGAG
Source organism: Picea engelmannii (assembly GCA_009831015.1). Classification (NCBI taxonomy): domain Eukaryota; kingdom Viridiplantae; phylum Streptophyta; class Pinopsida; order Pinales; family Pinaceae; genus Picea; species Picea engelmannii. The sequence goes on from ML803086.1 coordinate 58,984, forward strand.
AGATAATCCAACTCAATAATTTCTTGGATTTTCCCAACATATTGTAGATTCCCTTCAATAATATTCTTATCTTTTGGGCTTGCTCAATTGGATTGCTTGAAATCAACCTTGATGCCACAATCAAAGGATAGTCTCTTTACATCTACACCTTCTACATGATAATGTCATCCATATGCATACACTGTGGGATATTTCCTCACCTGTGAAGACCATTTATTTCAGTGAAAACAAATATAATGATGAATATTAAAATAGTTAATAGTGTCAAAACTGCAAGGAAACAAAATTTTGTAAAATTCCAATTGTACCTTTCTTTCACATCCTCTAGACATGTTGATTTGATCTTCTGTTATTTTTGAATCTATACCTGCATCTTCTATTTGATTTTGAATTTGTTCAATAACCCATTCTAGTGCTCAATCTTTTCCCCATTCCCCAAGCAGATCAGTGGGAAGTGGAGTATTCCTTGGGTTGAATCGCTTAAATTGTCTCCTTGCTTCTTACACTTCTTCTCTCTTTTTATCATACAAAGAAATCCATTTGTTCATAAATTCCATGTGGTACAGAATGAACTTGTCGAGTATAGAACTTTCATGTACACCTATTATATGTCAACATGTTTATTTCAAACTCCAAATGTTATGTTATTAATTTGACGAATAAATTACAAAGAAAATTGATGATTGCAAGGAAAAAAACCACAACGATCATGAATTTACTTACTAATTTCTACTTGAACACCATGAAATTGTGGTTTTTCTCCATCAATAATATATGATGCTCATTTTTCATCCTAGAAGTGTGGGCCATCTTCAAAATCCTTACCAAGGAATTCACATAGGAGGATAAATGCTTCATTCAATACACACCCTTCAGTCATACAACCCTCTGGATGTGCCTTTTGTTAGACATATCTTTTTAGAGTTTTCATATACCTCTCAAAGAAAAACATCCACCTTGTTGATAAGACCCCCGCCAATTCAATGCCATCAACAGGGTGTGTAAGTAAATGGACTTGTAGGTCCTTGAAACTTGTATGTAGGTCCTTCTCAAATACACATATAATTTCTGCAATTTCCTTCTTCCATTTTGGTACTTCAAATTCATGGATCTCCTTGGAGGTCACCCACCTAATATAAGAATAGTAAATTAGTATGAACCTTTAGTGAAAAATTAAAATGGAATATAATATCTCTACATCTCTCGCACATGAACATTTCTTACCACATACCTTGAAAATAATGACAATCAACTTATGGCATTCCTTAAGTCAACAGTAAGACATGAATCCCCCCTAATTGCCAATGGGATGATATGCTATAAAACACATTTATCAAAGGTCATTAGTAATTTTTCCCACACAACAAAATATCAAAATATATTTAGTACTTAATCAATGTTACCAATAAAAATTAAATGATGATATATAATACCTTCATAAAATTATGAAAATCATGTGTTTTAAATCCTATGATATGTCCATCAACTGTAAAAGCTTTATCCAATAATTACCCATAGCCAATAGGTGTCCTTATTGAACAAATTACATTTTTTAGTTGGTCTAGCTCTTTTTTTTTTCAAAATCCATGGAGCCTCTGCATATGTTTCATTTTCCCTGTTTAGCCACAAATGTCTTCTGTCAATTTTGGTACGCGAAAGAGAAATATCTCTCCTCGAAGACAAGATGTCCTTCTCTTTGCCTGATATATGTCGAAATATAGAATCCGGGACATTTTTGAAGATGTGCATAGGATCTAATATGTGAGATATTAATAGATCCTTCGAGTAAGGGAGCACATAAAATATGGATTTCCTTTTCATTCTTTCTGACATATTAACTACAACTTGTTCTGGTTCTTCAATTGAATCACCCTAGTCAAAAAAATCCTCCCAAGCTTTCAATTCAACATATTCATACTTCTTAAGCTAATCACCTGGACCCATAATCATGGGAGGGCCTCTATTTTCAACTTTTCCATCAAATTGATTCTTCAGACGATTTCTAAACTAATGATTTGTTGGTAGAAAAATCTTGTTGTTTGCGTAAATAGATTTATGTAGATCTTTAGAATACCACCCTTGAAATTGGTCTGCACATATTGGACATTCAAATATCCCCTTTGTTTGAAGCCTTGCAATTCAATAAGTAATGTTAATAACATCATAATTATAGTATAAAAGTAAGTATGAAAGTTGGGATGAAAATAAATTATGAGTGTGAATACGTAAATATTCTATCTTACCAGAACAAACACCAAGTATTGGGAAATCATGAATAGTCCAACATACCACACCATACAACATGAAGAACCTATTTGATGGAGGATGTGATATGCCATACATTCTTATGCCTTTCCATAACAGTTGCATCTCTTCAATAAAAGACACAATATAAACATCCATATTTTTAACGTGATGTTTTCCTGGAACAATGACAGTCAGCATAAGGTTCTCCTTTCTAACACTCATCCATGGGGGAATATTGTATACTATCAATTTGACTGGTCAAACACTATAATTTGAGCTCAAGAAAGAGAACGGGCACACTCCATCAATTGCAAGACCAAACCTAATACTACGTGGTTCATCTTTGAATTTACTTGGCCATTTTTCCTCTATGTGTTTCATTGCTTTGGAGTCGACCGTAATTCGCATGAATCCATCTTTACTCCTATTCTTTGCATGCCATTCCATCAATTGTGCAAGTCACTTGCAACGAAACATTCGTTGAAGTCTAGGTATAATTGGCATGTGATGTAAAACCTTCTTTGGAACTATAGGACCTTGTACACCTGTACGATATCTTTTCTCTTTGCATACACGACATTCTACATTGTTTTGATATTCATCTCTGTATAAAATGCGATCATTTTTACATGAATGAATTTGCTTATATTCAATTCCCAACTCAAACAACAACTGACATGCTTCTATGCAAGTTGATGGCAACACATTCTCTTCAGGGAATATTTTAGTTTTTAGTGCCCTGTAAGATTGCCAGAGATTAAATCAATTGAATGTTTTACTTATGATGAACATGTTTGATATGTCAATCTATACTAGGACTATTTATACACAATATATGGTTTTAAAATCCCCTTAAAGAAATATAAACGAAGTTGATGAATGTTTACGAATTACGTACACCAATTGACAATGCAAAGTAAGAAATACATTTTAACTCACTTCAGTAGGGTAGTGAATCCTTTGTCTGACCAACCAAATAGTGACTTGATTTCTAATAATATCAATGTGCATGCAAGTTTTGAGGTTCTACTTGCACCTGATATGAACACGAGTGTCTTCGCAACTTGCTTGATTGAGTCTTTCAAGTTGTTATCATCAAGATTATGTTGGTGGTAATTACCCTTGCTATCATTGTTACTTTCAACCATATGATCATTATCCTCATCATTGTTTCCATCCCCAAAGAAACCTGTAAACATTTCATTCAATCCTTCTTCATGCACTGCATTTTCACTATCATCATCATCATTAAAGCTATGTGGCATGTCATCAATGTATGATAATCTCATCAGCTCTTCAAATTTATCTACTGGTAGTATTCTCTTCAATGTTGCTCTTTTTGCCCTGCTATGGTTTAAGGGATGGTTTGGATAATCCCATCCAAATATTAATAACCCAGTTTGATCTTGGGTATTAGTAGGTGTATCATCAATATCTTCTACATATCAAAAAACACAAGCAATATTTGATGTTTGGAAACAATTGGATAAATCATAATTGTATCAATTTCAAAGAAATATAATCAAATATGTCTTAACCAATAAAAATTAAAAATGTATGAACATATATACATAAATTGAATAACAAAATAGTATTTTATAGACTACTTCTTTTATATAATAATTTAAAATAAAACACAATTTTGACAACATAGTTTATAAAATGTCGATCCACACTCATTGATTATTCTTTGTTTTTTTTCCCTTACGAACATCCTTAGGGAGACCTTGTTCTTCCCTCTTCTTTTGCGTAGGAGTGTGATTTAAGAAGGGGTAATTAATCAATAACTTATTCCCAATGGTAAGGTCCATAATAGCCTCAAGCATTATCAATCTATCCACCTCTCTTTCCATATCTCCATATTTATCATTTATAACTTCAACAAATCGACAATTAAGTCTTACATTAGGGTCCCTTCCTTTACTACTATTTATAAAACCTGCAATATTTTTGTGTGTGTATGCATGTCCATCTATATACATAAGATGAACTCTATTCATTTATTTTCCACGTTCCAATTGGAGATGACGTGTATATATATTCGAATTTAGACCATATGATGACATGCTAGGCTTATATTCTGCTATCCTTCTCCATTCACCATTGTAATATGACATACCATAATATGGCATTAACATCCTAGTTGTTTGTTGTGAATTGTTTCTATGTTTAGATCCCACATGGATATTTTGGACAATAGAGAGGCCTAGATTTGCTCCATGAATATTGGAGGGTCGTATCATGTAGTTGTATCCCCAAAATTGAAACACCTCATACACTCTAGGTAGTTGTTGATCACTGGGACAAGTGAAATATAGTCAATGATCAAATGTTTCTTTGTAAATTGATCTCAAACTCAGGGGAAAGTCATCATCTCCATCACATTCATTCTCATAGAGTATGTGGTTCACCTTCCCCTTGTCTTTAGGCAAATTATGCATCTTTAAAGCAATTCTTGTTCTGTTACTTGTTTTCATCAAATCCTCATCTTTGGAGCTGGTATATGAGCACATATTTTTGTTAGATGTATCATCTGATAAATAATCATCGCCCTCTAGGCTAGAAGTCAGTGCTTCAAGAAATGTTAAACCAATAAATTTATCGTGCAAGTATCAGTAAGAAAAAAATTAATTATTTAAATAATATAAACAATGTTTAAAAGAAGTATACATATTATTTATATCAAATTGGAAAATTCCTTACCACAATTCCTATTGGATTTGAATCGATTGCAGGAGGCATACTACCCATTGGAAGCTCATCATATATGTAATGTATATGTGCAATCCCTCATTTGAATTGTTTCTTTCCACGACATACAAAACATCCACAAACAACAATTTTCTCAAAGTATTCATCCCATGTACTATAGTCGAGACCAACCTCTTGTTTAGATCATTTGTTGTGTCTGCAGGATCCATTGTCATATCCTCCTCCACCCACTATCCTCTACGTGATTTAACAATTTTAGGTTCATGTCCATGTACATATCTTTTTCTTTTGCTAGTTAAATGCTCAAGCTCTACATTTGCTCCAATCTCCATCTAAATTAATCAATAACATGCATTAATTTTTGACAAGATTGGATAATACACTATAAATTTTAGTAATATTTTGAAAAAAGATGGATGTATCACAAAATTCCATCAAGTCAATTTTTCTAAAGTTAAGTCAAAATTAGAGTACCTGATGTCCCACATCATCCGTTGTGTCCTCATTTGATATGACACGATATGTTTCCATGGCTTCATCTGTCTCCTGTAATACACAACATAGTCAATAATGTTTACTACACCAATTATATCATTTCAACGAATATTCTATCCAACATAAAACCTCACCTTAGTCACATATTTGACATATTGATATCATGTTTTGGAGTTGAAGAAAAAAACAATTTTAGGACCCTAGGTATATACATTGAGCCAAAATTTCAACAAGAAAAGTATCCAACATCCCTATCCCACATGGCCATCCTAATTTTCAAACTTTTCCCTTGATCATAGAATCACATTTAATCCCCATTCTTGTGCATTTTCAACCAATAAGTTTGACCTCAAAGGCCCATGGAAAAAAAAAGACTTTATCTTTTCTATGTTGTAGCATTTGTGAATTCATAAAGACCATCCTCCTTTGGTTGATGTTGCTTTGTCTTCTTACCTTTATTGTATCTGTAGATTCCATTTTCATATCCTCTCCCACCCACTTTCCTTTCTGTGATTTAGTAGTTCTATGCCGTCCACGTCCTCTTTCCATGGCCTCCTTTGGATCCTGTTACATAACAATGACAATAATTTTTAGTACACTAATAAAATCCATTATCATCTAACAAGTTAGGGAAAATAGGGCCACAAGTCAAGATTAGCTTGGGATAAAACACCACATTATGTAGTTGGGACCTTCAAACATTCTTGTTTGTGATGGCATTCTATACATCCTACTCAGTTGGGTTGAAATAAGTATGTCCCAATTTGCTCTTTGTATTATTGAAACAATTCCCCGTACTCAAAAGCATGTGGTAGATTTGTAAAGCTCAAGGTATTAAGATATGTAGGAGTCATGACTTCTTTTGGCTTAGGATCTTTGGCCATGGCTACTATTTTTTATTTTTATTTCCAGGGAGATATTAAAATTGATTTGTCATCCACCCATATCAAACAAGATTCTAGACATTAGCTTTGTTATTTTTCCAAATAAGCATTGAAAATTGGAAACCATAATTCAAATTGGAGTTATATATCAAATTTGTGTAAATCCTTCTAAAAAGGTTGAGCAAACTTCATGACTATAATTCTCATGGCTATAATGTTTTTGACAATCTTATATATGTAGTTATATGAAAAAATAGGCCTCAATTCATCAAATGAAGAGGGGTCATCTGATTTTGGAATCAAGGCTATAAAGTGGCATTGAAAGAAGAAAGCATATTCCTAGTCCTCCTAGATTGATCAACAAATCTTAAAAGATCCCCTTCAATAACCTCAAAAAAACCAAGTAAGAATTTCATGGGCCACCCATGAAGCCCTTGAATTTTGTCCTTTTGAAAAATGTGGATTACAAATTTCATTTCTCCTTTATAAACCTCCTCCAATAATCTCTCATTGTCTACCTCATTTACAAAAATAAGAAAAAGGTAGTCATTCTAAGCACTTCAACTATTGAAACCCTAGCTTTAACCTTGTAAATATCATTAAAATTATCAATACCAACTCTTGAAATATCCTCAAAACTAGATGCCACTAATCCATCATTCCTATTAATTTCCCATATGGGATTAACATTTTTCCAATGAAGTGCATACTCATGGCAAAAATTGTATTTTCAATTTCTAACTCTAACTATAGTGTTCTACTTTTTAACCTCCATGCTACTTCCTTATTTGTCAGTATATTTATTTTCCTTTTCTTTAAATGATTAACCCCCAACTTGTACTCATTAATATATTCAACCATTTCTTGAAAATATAATCCATTCAACTCTAACTCAATAACAACATTTTCCTTCTCTAATTTTTTTCTCTTGTGCCCAATGAAAAGCATCTTGTTTAATTATCTTCAATTTTTTTCTCAAATCAAAGAGTAGTCGGCACACTTCAGGACCCATCAAAAGGCACCCACTTATCCTCAACCAATCATGTAAAATTTTCTTCCAACAACTAGGATGAATTAATCTTGAATGGGATTAGGAGTTTTCTCCCTAAAGAAGGCATTTCTAGAAAAATAGGAAAGTGATTTTACTCTTCCCCAAATTTAACCCACTACCTAACCCTTATCTAGTCACTAACCATATCTTCTAACAAAAGGAACCTATCCAACCTCATTGCAATTCTTTTCTCCCCCACCCTCTTATTTCTCTAGGTTGTCCTTAACTTGATGGGCTCGATATGAAATAGGCATACCAACTCATTCAATTTCCTAAAAAAAATCAGATAAAGGACCAAAGGATGCCAAATTTTAGCACTACCAATTGAAAAATTGGGTTCAAACCCGACAATGACATTCTCTTGTCTAATAGAATCCAACTTGAAATTTTTCTCCCAATAGCTAACCCTATTAGAGTAAGCACCATATATATTCAACACTGTAATCGTTTTTATCAAGATCCCATGAATATAAAATATCTCTTGATCTTCATTCAAGGACTGGATATTAGAAAAAAGATAAAACCCTTAACCTCCAAATTTTTTCTCCCAATAGCTAACCCTATTAAAGTAAGCACCATATATATTCAACACTGTAATCATTTTTATCAAGATCCCATGAATATAAAATATCTCTTGATCTTCATTCAAAGGACTGGATATTAGAAAAAAGATAAAACCCTTAACCTCCAACCAGTAATCAACCCACTTGATCTCCCCCTGCATCAACAAAAACAAAGTCCCATCCCCCAAATAATTTCCCCAAATCATTAACATTTTTTTCACCATCACCTAAAGGCTCTTGAAAAACCATTAGATCAAGATTTTGAGACTCAACAATTCTCTTCAGGGTTTGTCTTCTAAAAATGCTACTCATCCCTCAACAATTTAATGATAAGAAAATCACAAGGCACCCTTTGTTGGGGCATTATTAACTCTAAAAACCCCCAAAATAAAACAATTTTACTAGATATCACTTCATAAAGGCCCTTCTCCTTTGTGTTGCCCCTTATTTATTTTCCCCTCAATACATGCCAGTTTCTCTTCAACCCCCCCTTCAACATCACCTAAGGCCTCGTTCCTCAACCATAGATTGTATCTACTACCAACCAAATTTGGGCCCTTTCTAATTTTATTAGAAATCACATAGTTGTTGTCACTAGAATCAGACCCAATATGAAAACCTTCTACAAGGCCTATCCCCCTTTTAGGAGATCATGTAATCGTTATCTCCATAGATTGGCTACACCCCACCATACCCTTTAGAGACCAAGACAAACCCTTCCCATTATATCTGATTTTTTATAAACCCTAGTTTTTTAGAATCAAAAGAAGGATATTGCAACATTAATGGGGATTGATATTGTACATACTTAATTGAATGTCATTTTGGCATATATCTGGGGTAGGTTGATGAGTCTCCATTGATGGTGAACCATTCTTCCAAGATGAATAAATATCCACTAGAGATACTACCACCACATTATCCACCCCACCCTTAACCTCTTATACATCCTCCATCATGAAACTAGACATCTCCATTTGGACCTCCAAACCACCAACATTCTACATATCATCAACAAACTTTGACATGATAGGCCCATAATGAGAATTTACCTCCCCACCTACTTACCCTTTTCATTCCCAAGCCTTCTTTCGAAAAGGAAACTTAGAGTCCATAGACACATGTCCATACTTATGACTCCAAATACACCTAAATGGGGCCCTCGAATAGTCTAGAGGTTGAGAAAAGGTATGATGTATTTTCTGCAATGTCATCTCTACAACAAGACCTCCCCTCTATGCAATTCCAACCAAAATATAGCCTATAGACATAATACCTATGTCTAGAAATAACATATCTGCTCCAAGAAAAGTACCAAGAACATTACAAATTTCTTTAAAGTTATCTAAATACCATAAATCTAGTGGAACATCAGAACACTTTAAGAATATAGGGGTGAATATATCACTTATCTTAGTACAAGAGTCAAATAAAGGGGACCGAACTTTGTTAAAAATCATAATTGAATTTCACTTCTAGTGATGCACTACTATCTTCTACAAATCCTTTTGAGATCTAAAGAAAAACCCTTTCCAACTTCTAGATAAAAGAAAATAATTCAAAGTGTACCCTACCTAAGGTTCCCATGTATCTTGCAACCATGCCCCCAATCATGACAATTCACCCACTTTCCTACCATGGAATTAGTTGACAATGGATTGAGAAGTCAAACCAACCACCTCATGCATTTTGATGTCTAGACAAAGAACTAGTTTGATAAAAAAACTTTGTTTTTGAACACACTTATTCATCTTCCCTTTACCCAATTCCTTATCTCCACTACCAAAATTCCCATTCACTCCTTGGGATGATTCACCACTAACCCTATCACCCTTAGTATGGTTTCCCTTACAATGGCTATCAATTGAGATATTTCCTCTCTTCTCCAAACCATTAATAACCACCTCGAGCTCAACTAATTTTATCTTACTTGGGGCCTCGTTCACAATGATATATGTTATCTCCCAATACAATTTCATTTTTTTTTAAGAATTAGGTAGTTTTTGAGTCTTTGTTTTCATTATTCATTCAACATGATGTGTCCTTCATTGATTCCAGTCATCAAGTCTTGGTCATGTCAAATGATGTTGATAGATGACCAAGTGGTCATCAAGGTCATTGTCCTAAGTTTTTATGGCTAAAAGTCAAGTCATTTATATCCTAAAAGTGAGTCAGGGATCATAAGAGTCGGTTTTGGTCCTTAATAATCCAT
>ML803086.1:69247-110376 GCA_009831015.1 Picea engelmannii
ATATTTGAATTTGTTTTAAAATATAAATTAATGAACAAACTTTGGATACATTTAGCCTAATGGTTTGGATTTACATTGTTTTACATATACGATATATGTAATTATATTTTTTAACAATTGCATATTAAATGTATTGTTATGAATATGTTCTTCATCCTAGTTCAGTCCAAGTCTAACCAATAAATTGACAACGCCTGTAAACCATTATCAACCAACAAATGACCACTAACCATTCTAACTCTTATCCAAGTAATCCTAATTTTTTTTCCAACAATTCATAGCAAAGGTTGAACACTTTAAGGATATTGCAATAGGTAATTTGTATCAACACAAATAATACTAAAGCATTTCAAAGTTTGGGCCATAAGAATCAACATTTTTAAAACATGGATTACAAACAATTCTGAAAATTTAGAAGTCTTGGCCATTAACACTATTGTCTGCAACAATGTCATCCAATGTATCATTTTCAATGTTCATATGTTCTTTCAAGTATTTAATATTATCATCATCCCGATCTTGATCCCTATCATCTTCATCATCATTAAAATTTGAATTTAGACCATCTATATTGTTACTAGATGTATTTGGATCATCATTTTCTATACCATTCATATTGTTGTCTTCCATAACATCATATAACTCTGGATTGTTGTCTTCTTGTGCCTGAACATAACCATCTTCAACATCATCATGGATGTTAATTTCTTCGATGTTCTCTAATCCCTCTCTCATTTTGTTGGCCATTATTTTTTTGCTCAGTATCCACTAATGCATCATCAAATACATGCCTTAATCTTGGATCATAATGCATGACATATATCCATTTCAGGTCCAAAATATCTTCATAGAAAAATACCTGCAGATGAACGACATACATATATTAGACGTATCTTATAACAATTTTATCGATTAATAAACAAATATATATTATCGCAATAAACTATGAATTAATAGATTAATGATCACTATCGCTTCTTATTTGAGTTAAAGAAATACCTGCTCACAATGCATTGGTAGAACATAAGGCTCCTTATCCTCCGGTAGGAACCTCGAGGAATCTATAGAAAACAATCCACTATGGGTATCATGTCTTCTTGTCCTCTCAAATGCTTCATACCATCTACACTTAAAAGTACAACATTTAAAAGAGAGATAATCCAACTCAATAATTTCTTGGATTTTCCCAACATATTGTAGATTCCCTTCAATAATATTCTTATCTTTTGGGCTTGCTCAATTGGATTGCTTGAAATCAACCTTGATGCCACAATCAAAGGATAGTCTCTTTACATCTACACCTTCTACATGATAATGTCATCCATATGCATACACTGTGGGATATTTCCTCACCTGTGAAGACCATTTATTTCAGTGAAAACAAATATAATGATGAATATTAAAATAGTTAATAGTGTCAAAACTGCAAGGAAACAAAATTTTGTAAAATTCCAATTGTACCTTTCTTTCACATCCTCTAGACATGTTGATTTGATCTTCTGTTATTTTTGAATCTATACCTGCATCTTCTATTTGATTTTGAATTTGTTCAATAACCCATTCTAGTGCTCAATCTTTTCCCCATTCCCCAAGCAGATCAGTGGGAAGTGGAGTATTCCTTGGGTTGAATCGCTTAAATTGTCTCCTTGCTTCTTACACTTCTTCTCTCTTTTTATCATACAAAGAAATCCATTTGTTCATAAATTCCATGTGGTACAGAATGAACTTGTCGAGTATAGAACTTTCATGTACACCTATTATATGTCAACATGTTTATTTCAAACTCCAAATGTTATGTTATTAATTTGACGAATAAATTACAAAGAAAATTGATGATTGCAAGGAAAAAAACCACAACGATCATGAATTTACTTACTAATTTCTACTTGAACACCATGAAATTGTGGTTTTTCTCCATCAATAATATATGATGCTCATTTTTCATCCTAGAAGTGTGGGCCATCTTCAAAATCCTTACCAAGGAATTCACATAGGAGGATAAATGCTTCATTCAATACACACCCTTCAGTCATACAACCCTCTGGATGTGCCTTTTGTTAGACATATCTTTTTAGAGTTTTCATATACCTCTCAAAGAAAAACATCCACCTTGTTGATAAGACCCCCGCCAATTCAATGCCATCAACAGGGTGTGTAAGTAAATGGACTTGTAGGTCCTTGAAACTTGTATGTAGGTCCTTCTCAAATACACATATAATTTCTGCAATTTCCTTCTTCCATTTTGGTACTTCAAATTCATGGATCTCCTTGGAGGTCACCCACCTAATATAAGAATAGTAAATTAGTATGAACCTTTAGTGAAAAATTAAAATGGAATATAATATCTCTACATCTCTCGCACATGAACATTTCTTACCACATACCTTGAAAATAATGACAATCAACTTATGGCATTCCTTAAGTCAACAGTAAGACATGAATCCCCCCTAATTGCCAATGGGATGATATGCTATAAAACACATTTATCAAAGGTCATTAGTAATTTTTCCCACACAACAAAATATCAAAATATATTTAGTACTTAATCAATGTTACCAATAAAAATTAAATGATGATATATAATACCTTCATAAAATTATGAAAATCATGTGTTTTAAATCCTATGATATGTCCATCAACTGTAAAAGCTTTATCCAATAATTACCCATAGCCAATAGGTGTCCTTATTGAACAAATTACATTTTTTAGTTGGTCTAGCTCTTTTTTTTTTCAAAATCCATGGAGCCTCTGCATATGTTTCATTTTCCCTGTTTAGCCACAAATGTCTTCTGTCAATTTTGGTACGCGAAAGAGAAATATCTCTCCTCGAAGACAAGATGTCCTTCTCTTTGCCTGATATATGTCGAAATATAGAATCCGGGACATTTTTGAAGATGTGCATAGGATCTAATATGTGAGATATTAATAGATCCTTCGAGTAAGGGAGCACATAAAATATGGATTTCCTTTTCATTCTTTCTGACATATTAACTACAACTTGTTCTGGTTCTTCAATTGAATCACCCTAGTCAAAAAAATCCTCCCAAGCTTTCAATTCAACATATTCATACTTCTTAAGCTAATCACCTGGACCCATAATCATGGGAGGGCCTCTATTTTCAACTTTTCCATCAAATTGATTCTTCAGACGATTTCTAAACTAATGATTTGTTGGTAGAAAAATCTTGTTGTTTGCGTAAATAGATTTATGTAGATCTTTAGAATACCACCCTTGAAATTGGTCTGCACATATTGGACATTCAAATATCCCCTTTGTTTGAAGCCTTGCAATTCAATAAGTAATGTTAATAACATCATAATTATAGTATAAAAGTAAGTATGAAAGTTGGGATGAAAATAAATTATGAGTGTGAATACGTAAATATTCTATCTTACCAGAACAAACACCAAGTATTGGGAAATCATGAATAGTCCAACATACCACACCATACAACATGAAGAACCTATTTGATGGAGGATGTGATATGCCATACATTCTTATGCCTTTCCATAACAGTTGCATCTCTTCAATAAAAGACACAATATAAACATCCATATTTTTAACGTGATGTTTTCCTGGAACAATGACAGTCAGCATAAGGTTCTCCTTTCTAACACTCATCCATGGGGGAATATTGTATACTATCAATTTGACTGGTCAAACACTATAATTTGAGCTCAAGAAAGAGAACGGGCACACTCCATCAATTGCAAGACCAAACCTAATACTACGTGGTTCATCTTTGAATTTACTTGGCCATTTTTCCTCTATGTGTTTCATTGCTTTGGAGTCGACCGTAATTCGCATGAATCCATCTTTACTCCTATTCTTTGCATGCCATTCCATCAATTGTGCAAGTCACTTGCAACGAAACATTCGTTGAAGTCTAGGTATAATTGGCATGTGATGTAAAACCTTCTTTGGAACTATAGGACCTTGTACACCTGTACGATATCTTTTCTCTTTGCATACACGACATTCTACATTGTTTTGATATTCATCTCTGTATAAAATGCGATCATTTTTACATGAATGAATTTGCTTATATTCAATTCCCAACTCAAACAACAACTGACATGCTTCTATGCAAGTTGATGGCAACACATTCTCTTCAGGGAATATTTTAGTTTTTAGTGCCCTGTAAGATTGCCAGAGATTAAATCAATTGAATGTTTTACTTATGATGAACATGTTTGATATGTCAATCTATACTAGGACTATTTATACACAATATATGGTTTTAAAATCCCCTTAAAGAAATATAAACGAAGTTGATGAATGTTTACGAATTACGTACACCAATTGACAATGCAAAGTAAGAAATACATTTTAACTCACTTCAGTAGGGTAGTGAATCCTTTGTCTGACCAACCAAATAGTGACTTGATTTCTAATAATATCAATGTGCATGCAAGTTTTGAGGTTCTACTTGCACCTGATATGAACACGAGTGTCTTCGCAACTTGCTTGATTGAGTCTTTCAAGTTGTTATCATCAAGATTATGTTGGTGGTAATTACCCTTGCTATCATTGTTACTTTCAACCATATGATCATTATCCTCATCATTGTTTCCATCCCCAAAGAAACCTGTAAACATTTCATTCAATCCTTCTTCATGCACTGCATTTTCACTATCATCATCATCATTAAAGCTATGTGGCATGTCATCAATGTATGATAATCTCATCAGCTCTTCAAATTTATCTACTGGTAGTATTCTCTTCAATGTTGCTCTTTTTGCCCTGCTATGGTTTAAGGGATGGTTTGGATAATCCCATCCAAATATTAATAACCCAGTTTGATCTTGGGTATTAGTAGGTGTATCATCAATATCTTCTACATATCAAAAAACACAAGCAATATTTGATGTTTGGAAACAATTGGATAAATCATAATTGTATCAATTTCAAAGAAATATAATCAAATATGTCTTAACCAATAAAAATTAAAAATGTATGAACATATATACATAAATTGAATAACAAAATAGTATTTTATAGACTACTTCTTTTATATAATAATTTAAAATAAAACACAATTTTGACAACATAGTTTATAAAATGTCGATCCACACTCATTGATTATTCTTTGTTTTTTTTCCCTTACGAACATCCTTAGGGAGACCTTGTTCTTCCCTCTTCTTTTGCGTAGGAGTGTGATTTAAGAAGGGGTAATTAATCAATAACTTATTCCCAATGGTAAGGTCCATAATAGCCTCAAGCATTATCAATCTATCCACCTCTCTTTCCATATCTCCATATTTATCATTTATAACTTCAACAAATCGACAATTAAGTCTTACATTAGGGTCCCTTCCTTTACTACTATTTATAAAACCTGCAATATTTTTGTGTGTGTATGCATGTCCATCTATATACATAAGATGAACTCTATTCATTTATTTTCCACGTTCCAATTGGAGATGACGTGTATATATATTCGAATTTAGACCATATGATGACATGCTAGGCTTATATTCTGCTATCCTTCTCCATTCACCATTGTAATATGACATACCATAATATGGCATTAACATCCTAGTTGTTTGTTGTGAATTGTTTCTATGTTTAGATCCCACATGGATATTTTGGACAATAGAGAGGCCTAGATTTGCTCCATGAATATTGGAGGGTCGTATCATGTAGTTGTATCCCCAAAATTGAAACACCTCATACACTCTAGGTAGTTGTTGATCACTGGGACAAGTGAAATATAGTCAATGATCAAATGTTTCTTTGTAAATTGATCTCAAACTCAGGGGAAAGTCATCATCTCCATCACATTCATTCTCATAGAGTATGTGGTTCACCTTCCCCTTGTCTTTAGGCAAATTATGCATCTTTAAAGCAATTCTTGTTCTGTTACTTGTTTTCATCAAATCCTCATCTTTGGAGCTGGTATATGAGCACATATTTTTGTTAGATGTATCATCTGATAAATAATCATCGCCCTCTAGGCTAGAAGTCAGTGCTTCAAGAAATGTTAAACCAATAAATTTATCGTGCAAGTATCAGTAAGAAAAAAATTAATTATTTAAATAATATAAACAATGTTTAAAAGAAGTATACATATTATTTATATCAAATTGGAAAATTCCTTACCACAATTCCTATTGGATTTGAATCGATTGCAGGAGGCATACTACCCATTGGAAGCTCATCATATATGTAATGTATATGTGCAATCCCTCATTTGAATTGTTTCTTTCCACGACATACAAAACATCCACAAACAACAATTTTCTCAAAGTATTCATCCCATGTACTATAGTCGAGACCAACCTCTTGTTTAGATCATTTGTTGTGTCTGCAGGATCCATTGTCATATCCTCCTCCACCCACTATCCTCTACGTGATTTAACAATTTTAGGTTCATGTCCATGTACATATCTTTTTCTTTTGCTAGTTAAATGCTCAAGCTCTACATTTGCTCCAATCTCCATCTAAATTAATCAATAACATGCATTAATTTTTGACAAGATTGGATAATACACTATAAATTTTAGTAATATTTTGAAAAAAGATGGATGTATCACAAAATTCCATCAAGTCAATTTTTCTAAAGTTAAGTCAAAATTAGAGTACCTGATGTCCCACATCATCCGTTGTGTCCTCATTTGATATGACACGATATGTTTCCATGGCTTCATCTGTCTCCTGTAATACACAACATAGTCAATAATGTTTACTACACCAATTATATCATTTCAACGAATATTCTATCCAACATAAAACCTCACCTTAGTCACATATTTGACATATTGATATCATGTTTTGGAGTTGAAGAAAAAAACAATTTTAGGACCCTAGGTATATACATTGAGCCAAAATTTCAACAAGAAAAGTATCCAACATCCCTATCCCACATGGCCATCCTAATTTTCAAACTTTTCCCTTGATCATAGAATCACATTTAATCCCCATTCTTGTGCATTTTCAACCAATAAGTTTGACCTCAAAGGCCCATGGAAAAAAAAAGACTTTATCTTTTCTATGTTGTAGCATTTGTGAATTCATAAAGACCATCCTCCTTTGGTTGATGTTGCTTTGTCTTCTTACCTTTATTGTATCTGTAGATTCCATTTTCATATCCTCTCCCACCCACTTTCCTTTCTGTGATTTAGTAGTTCTATGCCGTCCACGTCCTCTTTCCATGGCCTCCTTTGGATCCTGTTACATAACAATGACAATAATTTTTAGTACACTAATAAAATCCATTATCATCTAACAAGTTAGGGAAAATAGGGCCACAAGTCAAGATTAGCTTGGGATAAAACACCACATTATGTAGTTGGGACCTTCAAACATTCTTGTTTGTGATGGCATTCTATACATCCTACTCAGTTGGGTTGAAATAAGTATGTCCCAATTTGCTCTTTGTATTATTGAAACAATTCCCCGTACTCAAAAGCATGTGGTAGATTTGTAAAGCTCAAGGTATTAAGATATGTAGGAGTCATGACTTCTTTTGGCTTAGGATCTTTGGCCATGGCTACTATTTTTTATTTTTATTTCCAGGGAGATATTAAAATTGATTTGTCATCCACCCATATCAAACAAGATTCTAGACATTAGCTTTGTTATTTTTCCAAATAAGCATTGAAAATTGGAAACCATAATTCAAATTGGAGTTATATATCAAATTTGTGTAAATCCTTCTAAAAAGGTTGAGCAAACTTCATGACTATAATTCTCATGGCTATAATGTTTTTGACAATCTTATATATGTAGTTATATGAAAAAATAGGCCTCAATTCATCAAATGAAGAGGGGTCATCTGATTTTGGAATCAAGGCTATAAAGTGGCATTGAAAGAAGAAAGCATATTCCTAGTCCTCCTAGATTGATCAACAAATCTTAAAAGATCCCCTTCAATAACCTCAAAAAAACCAAGTAAGAATTTCATGGGCCACCCATGAAGCCCTTGAATTTTGTCCTTTTGAAAAATGTGGATTACAAATTTCATTTCTCCTTTATAAACCTCCTCCAATAATCTCTCATTGTCTACCTCATTTACAAAAATAAGAAAAAGGTAGTCATTCTAAGCACTTCAACTATTGAAACCCTAGCTTTAACCTTGTAAATATCATTAAAATTATCAATACCAACTCTTGAAATATCCTCAAAACTAGATGCCACTAATCCATCATTCCTATTAATTTCCCATATGGGATTAACATTTTTCCAATGAAGTGCATACTCATGGCAAAAATTGTATTTTCAATTTCTAACTCTAACTATAGTGTTCTACTTTTTAACCTCCATGCTACTTCCTTATTTGTCAGTATATTTATTTTCCTTTTCTTTAAATGATTAACCCCCAACTTGTACTCATTAATATATTCAACCATTTCTTGAAAATATAATCCATTCAACTCTAACTCAATAACAACATTTTCCTTCTCTAATTTTTTTCTCTTGTGCCCAATGAAAAGCATCTTGTTTAATTATCTTCAATTTTTTTCTCAAATCAAAGAGTAGTCGGCACACTTCAGGACCCATCAAAAGGCACCCACTTATCCTCAACCAATCATGTAAAATTTTCTTCCAACAACTAGGATGAATTAATCTTGAATGGGATTAGGAGTTTTCTCCCTAAAGAAGGCATTTCTAGAAAAATAGGAAAGTGATTTTACTCTTCCCCAAATTTAACCCACTACCTAACCCTTATCTAGTCACTAACCATATCTTCTAACAAAAGGAACCTATCCAACCTCATTGCAATTCTTTTCTCCCCCACCCTCTTATTTCTCTAGGTTGTCCTTAACTTGATGGGCTCGATATGAAATAGGCATACCAACTCATTCAATTTCCTAAAAAAAATCAGATAAAGGACCAAAGGATGCCAAATTTTAGCACTACCAATTGAAAAATTGGGTTCAAACCCGACAATGACATTCTCTTGTCTAATAGAATCCAACTTGAAATTTTTCTCCCAATAGCTAACCCTATTAGAGTAAGCACCATATATATTCAACACTGTAATCGTTTTTATCAAGATCCCATGAATATAAAATATCTCTTGATCTTCATTCAAGGACTGGATATTAGAAAAAAGATAAAACCCTTAACCTCCAAATTTTTTCTCCCAATAGCTAACCCTATTAAAGTAAGCACCATATATATTCAACACTGTAATCATTTTTATCAAGATCCCATGAATATAAAATATCTCTTGATCTTCATTCAAAGGACTGGATATTAGAAAAAAGATAAAACCCTTAACCTCCAACCAGTAATCAACCCACTTGATCTCCCCCTGCATCAACAAAAACAAAGTCCCATCCCCCAAATAATTTCCCCAAATCATTAACATTTTTTTCACCATCACCTAAAGGCTCTTGAAAAACCATTAGATCAAGATTTTGAGACTCAACAATTCTCTTCAGGGTTTGTCTTCTAAAAATGCTACTCATCCCTCAACAATTTAATGATAAGAAAATCACAAGGCACCCTTTGTTGGGGCATTATTAACTCTAAAAACCCCCAAAATAAAACAATTTTACTAGATATCACTTCATAAAGGCCCTTCTCCTTTGTGTTGCCCCTTATTTATTTTCCCCTCAATACATGCCAGTTTCTCTTCAACCCCCCCTTCAACATCACCTAAGGCCTCGTTCCTCAACCATAGATTGTATCTACTACCAACCAAATTTGGGCCCTTTCTAATTTTATTAGAAATCACATAGTTGTTGTCACTAGAATCAGACCCAATATGAAAACCTTCTACAAGGCCTATCCCCCTTTTAGGAGATCATGTAATCGTTATCTCCATAGATTGGCTACACCCCACCATACCCTTTAGAGACCAAGACAAACCCTTCCCATTATATCTGATTTTTTATAAACCCTAGTTTTTTAGAATCAAAAGAAGGATATTGCAACATTAATGGGGATTGATATTGTACATACTTAATTGAATGTCATTTTGGCATATATCTGGGGTAGGTTGATGAGTCTCCATTGATGGTGAACCATTCTTCCAAGATGAATAAATATCCACTAGAGATACTACCACCACATTATCCACCCCACCCTTAACCTCTTATACATCCTCCATCATGAAACTAGACATCTCCATTTGGACCTCCAAACCACCAACATTCTACATATCATCAACAAACTTTGACATGATAGGCCCATAATGAGAATTTACCTCCCCACCTACTTACCCTTTTCATTCCCAAGCCTTCTTTCGAAAAGGAAACTTAGAGTCCATAGACACATGTCCATACTTATGACTCCAAATACACCTAAATGGGGCCCTCGAATAGTCTAGAGGTTGAGAAAAGGTATGATGTATTTTCTGCAATGTCATCTCTACAACAAGACCTCCCCTCTATGCAATTCCAACCAAAATATAGCCTATAGACATAATACCTATGTCTAGAAATAACATATCTGCTCCAAGAAAAGTACCAAGAACATTACAAATTTCTTTAAAGTTATCTAAATACCATAAATCTAGTGGAACATCAGAACACTTTAAGAATATAGGGGTGAATATATCACTTATCTTAGTACAAGAGTCAAATAAAGGGGACCGAACTTTGTTAAAAATCATAATTGAATTTCACTTCTAGTGATGCACTACTATCTTCTACAAATCCTTTTGAGATCTAAAGAAAAACCCTTTCCAACTTCTAGATAAAAGAAAATAATTCAAAGTGTACCCTACCTAAGGTTCCCATGTATCTTGCAACCATGCCCCCAATCATGACAATTCACCCACTTTCCTACCATGGAATTAGTTGACAATGGATTGAGAAGTCAAACCAACCACCTCATGCATTTTGATGTCTAGACAAAGAACTAGTTTGATAAAAAAACTTTGTTTTTGAACACACTTATTCATCTTCCCTTTACCCAATTCCTTATCTCCACTACCAAAATTCCCATTCACTCCTTGGGATGATTCACCACTAACCCTATCACCCTTAGTATGGTTTCCCTTACAATGGCTATCAATTGAGATATTTCCTCTCTTCTCCAAACCATTAATAACCACCTCGAGCTCAACTAATTTTATCTTACTTGGGGCCTCGTTCACAATGATATATGTTATCTCCCAATACAATTTCATTTTTTTTTAAGAATTAGGTAGTTTTTGAGTCTTTGTTTTCATTATTCATTCAACATGATGTGTCCTTCATTGATTCCAGTCATCAAGTCTTGGTCATGTCAAATGATGTTGATAGATGACCAAGTGGTCATCAAGGTCATTGTCCTAAGTTTTTATGGCTAAAAGTCAAGTCATTTATATCCTAAAAGTGAGTCAGGGATCATAAGAGTCGGTTTTGGTCCTTAATAATCCATAATTTGCTTTCAAGTCATGATTTTACCTTTGTTCTATCATTTCTCTCCATGATGACGAGTTCGTAGCGCACTTGGTTACTTTTGTAAGTAAAGCGCTACCAACTCAGTGATCGTTGTCAGCACACTCATCATTTTTATACATGGCGCGCTACCAACTCACGGAAAAAGATCTGTTTTGAAATTTGAAAACTTTCGAGGTGAAAACACATATCAAGAAGGTTTTTCAAATTTCTTAGATTATCATCAAAGTATTGAGACCCTATTCTAAAGCTGCAACTCACCATCAAAGGAAATTACAAAGGTTTGCAGAAACAAAGAAAGTTGTTTTTAGAGTTTGATTCTAATTCTCTTTGTGCAGAAGTGTTTACAACATGTGCTCATACATCCGATGGCTCCAAGAAGACCCCATCCCCGGGAAGAGGTCAGGCTCTATGGTTATATTTGAGCCCACTGATACCACTTTGATCGAACAAAACCGTAACCATGTGGACTCCTTCAAGCAGATGGGATGATGGAGGTTTTTTCATAAGCTCGAAGGATACCATCTGGAGGTTTCAAGAGACTTTGTGCATAATTACAGGAATAGTAAGACACAAGTTGGACCCTTGGAAATCCATTTGACAATGGATTTGATTACAAAAGTGATTGAGATTCCTAGGACAGGGGAACTATGGTTCAAAGCAAGGAAACTAGAAAAGGAGGAATGGTGTCAAGACATGCTCAAACTTGAGCATAGGGGATCTGATTTGGTGAAGGGTGTGCCAAGGAAGTGGCTGCTAGAGGAGTATGATAAGCTGCTATTCATCATTCAAAGTTTTTTTACTTGTGAAGGGAGATACAACTGCGTTTTGCAATACCATTTCAAACTACTTCTCCATTTTACTGGTAATAAGGAAATAGACTTACCTTATTTCCTTTTCATGAGTTTGCAAAGAATGATTTGATTTGCACAACGAAAGCCTGATAAACTCCAAAATTCCATTTTTCACCATGCATTAATCAAACTCAGAGTCATTGAATAGTTGAAGAGGGAAGGGAAGGATTGGCCCACTTTCTTGTTTGTATCTAATTACCAAATTGACCTGGCTCTTTCTCCTTCAAAACTCAAAACTCCTAAGAAGAAGACCGCTACACCTCCCACTGCTCCCTCTTCTCCCTCACTTGAAGTAGCACAACCTTCTTCTCCCACTACTCCCTCTGCTCCATCGTCTGAAACACCACAATCCCCTTAAGACCACATTCCTCAAGAACCTTTACCTGTCCAAGTATATAAAAGAGATAAGAGAAAAGGAAAGGCTAAATAGGTGGTTATTGAAGAAAAAATAGAGCCTCTTGTGGAGCTTCCTCTAATGGAGATTGAAGATAATCCTCAGACTATCCAAGCTAAAATTAGTACACCAGCCTTTAGAAAGTCATCCAGGAGAAATCTTGTTTTAGTAGAGGAATCTCATCAAAGCACTGAGAGTATAAAGCCTAGAACTAGGTTATCAAGATTGAAAGTTTCTTCTCTTGAAAAGGAAGCACTTGAATCCATAGTCCAATTGAGTAAATCTCCACCAGAGTCAACTCCAGAAACAGATAAAGGTCCTAAAACTAATTGGGCCCAATTATTCAAGGATGCAGACAGACAAACCAAAGAAGTCCAGGAGAAGAACTAGAAACTACATCAAGAGAATGCCACACTCAACATACAATTTTCAAGTCAAATAGATGAACTAGCAGGGGAGTGTAACCAGCTCAAGGGGAACATCATAAAAAAGATGATTCAGAGGAAACAATTGGTTAGTGTGTACAAATAGAACCTCAACTTGAGAGCAGACAATAGAAAGTTGTCTGAGGACATATATTTGGCCAAGAATATGCTTAGCAAGAAGAATTTGGAAATCTTCTTAAAAGAAACTACTTCTCCTAGTTCTTCCAAGCAAGGTGATTGATTCAGAGGTTGTTTCATGGTTTTGTGATTAATGGCTACTAACTTATGATGAACTAAGATGTTTTGAAGTCTTATGAAGGTGTATGAAAATTACTTTAAGGAAGCATGTATGGATATATGGTTATTGAGATGAAGTCTGAGTAATCTCAATAAGGATAGCAAATTACAGTATTATGTGTTCTGATGAGACAGAATCTCAGCCTTCAAGAGCATTTTTCAAGCAATTTTGAAGTTTTTTTGGAAAGACTGGCACCTACAGGAGTTTGTAGCGTAGATTGTGTTTTCTCTATGTAGTGCATTACCAACTTTTCAACCTTCTGCGTGTAAGAGTTTTGGTCAAAGTTGACCTGATTTTCAACATTCAATGGGTGAGTCATTGCTCCAGGTGTTAGATAAAGGCAATGAAGGACTTCTATAGCCACGAGGAAACTCAGGTGGAGCTAAATATTTGGAATTCAGATGGGATACCTATCCCTTAGAAATAGGATCTCATCCTACCTTTTTGTATTAGTTTATATTTGATGTGATAGGTGGTATTCAGATCCATCTTTTGAGGAGCCTAGTCGAATTTGTAAAATCTATTTAAGCCCATTGAGGCATCATTGGTAAGGGTTCGATTTTGGAGAGCTTTACACACTCTTTACTTGTAAAGACTTTGATATAATATATGCTGGAATCATAAGTTTCTCTCATTGTTATTGTTCAAACCTATGTTCATTCTTCTTTTCTTGTACTTATATTGAATGTCATATTCATTTGTTTTGTTTACACAATGACTGATTAATGTCTTTTAATCATTGCATTGGTAGGCAAAAATATAAGCATTCTTCTTTATTATAGTCAACCTTTCATCTATATATTCAATATACATGATCTTGTTGGTATAGTGAATGTTCTCTACCCATCTGAGTTTAAAAACCATCTGATCAATAGCTTTTGAAAGCCTTATCTTGTCTGGATATATTCGATGTATCTTGAGTGAGTGAGTGATTTATCCATTTCTGATCCAATTTTATATATTTCATTAAACAAATTGGCGCCGTTGCTGGGGAAAAGAGTGTGAAGCAAGCTTCCTTGGGAGACGACATAGTCCTAGCTTTTGATGATAGACAAAGGTAGGGCATTAGTTTGGTTGTAATATTCTATCTGGTGACTCCATTGGTACATTGTGGCTCCTAAGAAGGCACATACTCGAGCAAATCCTCAGCAGCCACTAACTGATCCAATATCTGATCCCGAGAGGATCATCAAAGAAGGAAAGGAATTACAGAAGGGATCTTCGAGTTCAGGTATCTCTAGAAATCCCTATGTATATTTTCCAGAAAATCCATTAATAAAACCAACACTTGTTGAAGCTATAATCTCAAAGATTGATAGTGAAAAAGTAGTTTCAGAAGTTCAAGGATATTTTGATCTTACTCAAGTAAATAGTTCACTATTTGTTGAAGAAGACAATTGCTCATCCTCTATAGAATCTTCTCAATTTGAAACTGAACCAAATTTAGCCTACATTCATACAAATCTTCCTGCAGTTGAGATTTTCTTACATGAATTGTCTATAAAAGGAGAAGAAAACCTTGCCAAGTTATCGTCTGAATTCTACAGAGCTTCTTATTTCCCTTCTTCCATTGCAAGTCCAGAAATAACTTTTCCTCTCATTACCTAACCTTCATCCTCTATATCAACCTCATCTCAATCCCTAGTGATCCAAACTTCTAGTACATCTACATCTACCACTATCACGAAAACAACACCTCAAAATATCACTAAGATGGAAAGAATCATAACTGCTAGATATGCACCATTAGTATTTCCAAATCCTCTGAATGCAATGCCTACCAGAGACTATCAAAAGTATATGCCAAAATTTTCAGGGATAGAAGAGGTCACAACTAAAGAACATCTTGAATTATTTTATAGTTATGCTGATAACTTAAATATCACACATGAGGATGTATGGATGAGAGTGTTTGTGGAAAGCTTAGATGGAGAGGCCAAGCGATGGTTTAGAGAATTAACACCAGGATCCATAATAGGTATTGAAGTTTTTGATGATACTTTCTTAAAACAATGGGGAGATAAGAAGGATTTTCTTTACTACATTACAGATTTTAGGAACTTGAGAAGGGAAAGTGGTCAATCAGTGTCAGACTTTACCAAGAAATTTAACCGGATGTATAGAAAGATCCCAACTGAAGTCAAACCTACTACTACCTCTGCAAAAAACACATATGCTAATGCCTTTGATTATGAATTTTGCTTGTTGTTAAGAGAAAGGAAGTCTATTACATTGGCTGATAAGCAGGATGCAACACTTGAAGTGGAATCTAACATCCTTGTTGTAGAGAAGTTGAAAGGTAGAGGTGATAGAAGGAAACAAAAAGGAGAAGCCTCATCATCAAGTGCTGATCCCAATATTGAAAATATGGCTAAGATGATATAATCTTTGACTTCTGAATTGTCCAAGATGAAGATTGAAAACAAGCAGCCTGTAAAAGGTAGAGATCCTAATGCTTTATTTCCTTGAAATCCAAATCCTTAGAGAAGAAATAATGAGCAACATCAGATTTTACAAAGGAATAGAAATGCTAATGAGGATCAAAATATTAAAGCCCCTTTTCAGAACAAAGTAATGGAGGAAGATCACCCATAAGAAGATGATGAGATTCATTGTTTGGGAGATAAATGTGATGCATATTTCTTGACACAGTCTGCTTATGAAGAAGCTTTGATTAGTCAATAGGCTAATCATGACTCAAATGATGGATCTATTTTTCAAGCTGATGATCATAATAGGTATAGTCTGAGATCTAAACAAATTTATAGTAAGCAAGATGAGAAAGATCCTCCCAATAAAGTTTCTTCCCCTACAAAACAACAACCAAGCAAAGATCAGGCTCAAACAAAGGATCAAGTACTTCTTAAAGCTCCTGTGTAAGAGGTAAGAAACCCTGGCAAAGTTCCTTTTTCATTCAGCTTTGAATCATAAATTTAGAAGGTAAAAATTCCCATACCACTCATGGAATTAATTAAGAATGATACCTTCAAACAAACCATCCTCAAATCCCTTGAGCCTAAATCCATGCAAGTTGCTGCTGATGTTGTAAACCATGCAAGTTGCTGCTGATGTTGTAAACCTACAAGATGATAAGCCTATTATTGTCCTTAGTCCAATGGTTGAAGACCGTGAGGAAACCTCTCCACCTTTTTATGTCTCCTTGAACATCCATGATAAAATTCTGCATAATTGCCTTTTAAAAACATGAGCTTCTCATAACCTCATGCCAAAAGCAGTCATGGATGAGTTGGGTTTAGAAATTACCAAGTCTCATCATGATTTATTTTCATTTGACTCTAGGAAGGTTAAGTGCTTTGGATTGATTAAAGATCTAACAATTTCCTTATCCCAGTTGCCCATGAGGAGCATGGTAATGGACATTGTGGTAGCTGATGTGCCGCCCAAATTTGGTATGCTTTTATCTAGAGCATGGATAAAGAGGCTAGGAGGAACCTTGCAAAATGACCTTTCTTATGCAACTGTCCCAATCTTTGAAGGGGAACAAAGGAGATTGTATAGAGAAGCACAATTAGCCTATATTATCAGTGATGAGAAGGATCCTACTAATCATCCCATCTACTCAGTTGACACAGATTTGGGATCTTGTATACTTCATATTGAATATTCTCAACCATCATCTTTGTAGCTCAGAAAGCTTATTTTCCAATCTTCAGAAGTGGAAAGCACTCCTATATGGAGTATGTTCTTTGATGGCGCTTGATCAAGAGAATCTGTAGGAGCAGGTGTTGTTTTTGTTTCACCTTCCAAAGAAACAATTCATTTGTCCTTCAAGTTGGATTTTAAGGTGACAAATAACATAACATAATACGAAGCCTTGGTCTTGGGCTTAAATGCTGCTACAAGGGATGAAGGTATATGGAGATGCTGATCTGATAATCCAACAAATTAAGAACACTTTTCAAACCAAACATGTCAGGCTTAAGGCATATATAGATGAGGTATGGAATCTCATTGATTCTTTTCTAGCATTCAATATTTCATATATTCTTAGAGCAATGAATCAACTTGCTGATTCATTAGCTGTTTTGGCTAGTACCTTTAATTCACCATTTCCAGCAAAGCTTAATTATGAAATTGAAGTGAAATATAGACCTTCCTTGCTAGATAATGTAAAGTTTTGTAAAGTGTTTGAAGATGATGAGGAATTGGTTAGATTCTTAGAAGTTATAGATGAGTTTTATGCCCTCCATATAGATCATGAAAATGAAAATGTCTAAAAGGTAAAAAATCCTAAGTTAAAAAACAAAATTGGATGCCATGATATTATTCAACTCCCTAATAATAAAATCCCAAGAGGATTAGTACCACTTGAGAATATTTTTGACCAAAATGATGTGCCTTTGAAGCCTGATAATAAAGAATACTACCCTGCTTTCTTTAAGTACAATTTATGAGATGAACATTGCCCAAAAACCATAAATCTATCCACACAATTGACTGCAGAATAGAGAGCTCATTATGGCAGCCCGATGAAAGAATTTTCAGACATTTTTGCATGGGAGGACAATGAATTAAGGACCTATGACACTCAAGTGATTGAGCATAAAATCCCTTTGAAGAAATAGGCCACTCCATTCAAGCAAAAACTAAAATCTATCAACCTTCGTCTTCTACCCATAATGGAAAAGGAAATTAAAAAGTTATTGAATGCTCAAATTATCATTACACTAAGATATTTTTAGTGGGTTGCTAATTTAGTTAATGTTTGGAAGAAGAATGGGGAAATTAGGTTGTGTGTTGACTTCAAGAACTTGAACAAGTGTTCTAAGAAAGACAACTATCCTTTGCTGAAGATGGAGCATATCTTGCAAAGAGTGTCTGGAGCTAGTGTCATGTCTTTTATTGATGTGTTTTCAGGCTATAACCAAATCTCATTACATCCAGATGATAGAGAAAAGACAACCTTCACAACTCCTTGGGGTACTTTTATGTATGCCAAGATGCCCTTTGGGCTTATGAATGCTGGGGCCACCTTTCAGAGGGCCATGGACATTGCCTTTGTAGGTGAGAAGGATAAGTTTGTTTTGATATATTTGGATGATCTAACAATGTTTTCTCACACCCATAAAGAACATTTTCAACATTTGAGGAAGACATTCTTGAAGTGCAATATTTTTGACCAAAATGATGTTCCTTTGAAGCCTGATAATAAAGAATAAGATCCTGCTGTCTTTAAGTACAATTTAGGAGATGAACAGTGCCCAAAAACCATAAATCTATCCACACAATTGACTGCAAAATAGAGAGCTCATTATGGCAGCCTGATGAAAGAATTTCCAGACATTTTTGCATGGGAGGACAATGAATTAAGGACCTATGACACTCAAGTGATTGAGCATAAAATCCCTTTGAAGAAATAGGCCACTCCATTCAAGCAAAAACTAAGATCTATCAACCTTCTTCTTCTACCCATCATGGAAAAGGAAATTAAAAAGTTATTGAATGCTCAAATTATCATTACACTAAGATATTTTGAGTGGATTGCTAATTTAGTTAATGTTTGGAAGAAGAATGGGGAAATTAGGTTGCGTGTTGACTTCAAGAACTTGAACAAGTGTTCTAAGAAAGACAACTATCCTTTGCCAAAGATGGAGCATATCTTGCAAAGAGTGTTTGGAGCTAGTGTCATGTCTTTTATTGATGTGTTTTCAGGCTATAACCAAATCTCATTACATCCAGATGATAGAGAAAAGACAACCTTCACAACTCCTTGGGGTACTTTATGTATGCCAAGATGCCCTTTGGGCTTATGAATGCTGGGGCCACCTTTCAGAGGGCCATGGACATTGCCTTTGTCGGTGAGAAGGATAAGTTTGTTTTGATATATTTGGATGATCTAACAATGTTTTCTCACACCCATAAAGAACATTTGCAACATTTGAGGAAGACATTCTTGAAGTGCAGAAGGTATGGGCTTTCACTCAATCCAAATAATTCTCAGTTTGCATTGAAAGAAGGTAAGCTTCTGGGGCACATAGTGACTGCTGAAGGAGTAAATATTGACCCTGGAAGAGTAGAAGCTATTCAAAAGATATCCATTCCTAGATCTAAGAAAGATATTCAATCATTTCTTGGAAATATTAACTTCATTAGGAGATTTATTCCTATTTTTTCAGAATTGATTAAACACATCATTGGTATGCCAAGGAAGGATTCAAAAGTTAAATGAAATGAGGAAGCAAGAGATTATTTTGAAGATATTAAGAAAGCTCTTATGTCAGCTCCTACTTTGATCAACCTAGATTATTGTAAAGATTTGTACATCTTTTCATTTTCATCTAATGCCACAATTGCATTAGTGTTACTTCAGAGAAATGATCAAGGGAAGGAACAACCAGTAGCATTCTTTAGCAAGACATTAAAAGATGTTGAGGTAAAGTATGATCCCATTGAAAACCAAGCTTATGCTTTGATCAAGTCACTTAAGGCTTTTATGATCTATATTTTGCATGCCAAAGTTATAGCCTATGTACCATCTAGTTCAGTCAGAGATGTACTTATCCAACCAGATATAGATGGGAAAAGAGCCAAGTGGATTGCCAAACTCATTGATTTTGACATTGATATTAAGCCAACTAAATTGATAAAGGGTCAGGGTTTGGCAAAGCTTCTTGCTGAAGAGAATTGTGAGGTGTTGGGTATTAATTTTATCAGCATAAATGTAGAGGATTCACAATCTGAAATCTTAGTTGAAAGGTACAATCATGATCAGCCAGTATCGGCTCATTTGTCTTCTTGTGAATGGTACAACAATATAATATACTTTTTACAGAGCCTTTTAGCCCCTCCAGAGATGAATCAAACACAGGTAAGAGCACTAAAACTCAAGGCAATCAAGTTTTGTATTAATGAAAATATGCTCTATTGGAAAGACCCTCTGGGATGTTGTTGAGGTGCTTTGATAAAGAGGAATTAGTTCAAGTTATGCATCAATTTCATAGTAGCAGTTGTGGTGTCCATCACTACTGGAAAACTACAAACCACAAGATTTTGAGGGCTAGTTATTATTGGCCATGTTTATTTTCTGATATTTGCTTGTATGTAAAGACATGTGACAAGTGCCAAAGGTTCACTGGAAAACAACAACGAAAATATCTCCCATTGAAACCCATTGTAGTCACTGGACCCTTCCAACAATGGGGGTCGGACTTCATTGAAGAGATTCATCCATCTTCAAGTGGCCAGCATAGGTGGATCCTGGTAGCAACTGATTACTTTACAAAATGGATTGAGGCTATTCCTACAAGGAATGCCACTCATTCTGTAATCATAAATTTCTTGAATGATCATATTTTTGCTAGATTTGGCTGCCCAAAAGACTTGTTACTGATAATGCAACTACTTTTAAAGCTGATGTTTTGGTGAAGTTATGTCAAGACATGGGTATTCAACTTGTTCACTCAATTGCATACTATCCTAAAGGCAATGACCTTGCTGAATCATCAAACAAAAGCCTAGTGAGGATTATTAGAAAGCTGCTTGAAGAAAATCAAAGGAGTTGGGATTCTAAGTTAAAATTTGCACTCTGGGTTGATAGAGTGACAAATAAGAAGTCCATTGGCACTTCTCCATTCAATTTAGTGTATGGCACTGAAGCCCTTTTTCCTATCCAACTTTCACTACCTGTTGCGAACTTTTTTCAAGAAGAAGAAGGGGAACCAAATGATTTGGTTAGAAGGATTCCTCATCTTATTGAGCTTCAACAAGTAAGGGAGTAGTTACTTGAGAAGACAGAGTTGTTAGCACCGTCATTTTTCTTGTTTATTTAGAGTCGGTCTTAGTCGAGTCATGACTTGTGTGTCAAAGCATGCGAAGTCAGGTACTGAACAACAAAGGGGTTGAAGTCAGCAAGTGGCCGGTTGTCCCTTGGATTTGAGAAGGGATGTCAGAGTCAAAACATGTGTAAATGGTACAAGTTTGTTCCCAAAAAGTGGGGTCCTATCATAAAAGGAAATTTTACATGCTGAGGGTCAAGGCAAGTTGTTAAATAGAAGTTGCATCGGCACGTGCAATGACCATCATCAAATCCTTATGAGGGTTGAAAGAATGAAGAATCACGGTGCTCGTATCACATATGCCCTGTAGCCCTTATCAAATGTACTTTACATGCCCCAAAATGTACTCGTCGGACGGATGTGCTATGGAAAATCTTCACTTCGCTTCGAAACATCCAGTCACCATGAATTCAGTGTTCCCTGGCATGATTCCACCTCTCGTCTGCTTTGTTATAAATTATGGATGTTGTGCATGCATTTTATTCACTAGTCAAGCTTATGCATTGTTTGTAGTCTTCTTGCAAGCCCAAGTTGATCAAGATTACTGCCTTGGGCCCATGCCAAATCCATTGTGCGCAGGACAAATACAAGTTGCACCATGACAACCTCCCAAAACATAAGGAGGGGCACACGAAGTAGCAGAAGCACTGGGACTGAGCCCCAGAACTTGACGTTGATCAATGAAGATCCGGAGGTCAGAGCATTCTTCGAAAAATTCGGGTGCATGAACTTTTCCGGGAAAATTCAAGGATTCAATATGAGTCTAGCCGAGCAATTCACACCCAGTTTCGATGGATTCCGCGCGATGATATCGGGTGTCACTTTTCAGGTAACCGAGGAAACTCTGTCAACCGCAACATAGATCCCTTTGCGTGGAAAAAAGTGGTTTAAGGGCATGCCCTTTAATGCACGGTGCTACGAAGACTTCATCAAGAAAGATTATTTAGGTGGGAAAGTTGAGACAATCATTTTGAGTAGATATTTGCAAGAACCTTTTCGGAAACTACTTGGAGTAATCAGGAAATATTTCACCTATGAAGGGAGGTTCTATAGGATACATTCACATTACATTAAATTGTTTATTCACTTCACAGGAAGGAGACCATTAAATCTACCCCTTTTCTTACACCAGAACCTCTGAGAGATGGCAAACAATGCACAGGCTGAAGTGGATCAATCGAAAAGGAAACTCTCTCATGTGTCACTGATTAAATTTTTGGTAATTGTGGAATTAAGAAGGTTGGGGAGAAACTGGGATTCGTTCTTTTTCACAGCGGGCATCCCCAAGGATCCAAAAGGAGATTTTCCTCTATCCGTGGAAAGGGTAATATCACACCGTGTGGAGGCTGGAGTGGAAGAGGCTGTGCAGGAAGGAAAGACGTCGAAAGCCTTGTCCTCCCAACAAAAAATACTCCGGAGAAGGGACATGCCAAATAAGAACAAGGAAGCTAGGGAAACCCGAGTCTCGAGTGAACCACGCGCAAGGTCACCTACCGAAGAATTACTTATGCGCACTATTCGGCTATAACTGGTCGAAGGTACAAGTCAAGAAAGCTGGAGCAGAACAAGGAAGACAGATGTTGGAGGCGCAGATGTTCGAGAGTTGTCTCAATAGATGAAGCAAGCATAGCTCACTATCGCCAAGCTTTACCAGGAAAACAAGGAACTAAGATGACAGTTAGCAACGAAGACCCTTGAGGTGTCAACATCACAGGGCCGCGAGGGAAATGTGATGTGACTCAAGAGACAACTTAGAGATGTGCAAGATACAATCGTATAGCTGTGCGGAACACTGAGGATGTTGGAAGAAAGGAATGCGAAGCACTTAAGAGAATGTTAAGTGGCCGAGGAGAAAGTCCATGCAGCTCTTGCCAGCACACAGAAGAAACATGATTAACTGAGTTCATTCTTGTATTCTCAAATGTGGCATGGATCCGGACAGTTTTGAAGAAGGCATTTCCCTTAGATGGTTTTGTCATTTTGGTAATGACTACGACAATCAACAGTCACTCGCCACGTACGCACCCCAACAAATGAGCGCGTGACAGAAATCAAGGCCATTACAGTGGATGGCGAGAGTCTGACAGAGAACTTGATTGTTTGGATATCCTGTCGAAGGGAGGCATCGACACATCACTCTCCCCATGATGAGAATTTGCTAATAATTGAATCCCCGTGTAAAAGACAAGTGATTATGATGTGACCAAATACAGTTGGTTTCTTTTTCTGGAAAGGCAACATTCGAAAAGTCATTTAACGTAGAACAATCAGTTTCCTACATTCTAGGGATAGTAGATAGAGAACAGGGTAGCCCAAGCAACGTCCTTTCTTATATATTATATCTTTTTAATGTAAGCTGGGTTGGTTGGCAAACTAGTGTAGACAATGACTATTGAATGTAGTTTGATCTCGATTGAAATTTAATGCAAAAGTCCTGAAGCTTTGATGAAAAGATTCTAATTGTAGTAGTTGGATGTATTGTTTCCTTTCTTTGCGTACGTACTTCCTGTATTCTTTATGCATATCTATTTTTGTCTGAATAGGAGATCAACAAATCTAGATGCCATGATGAGCGACGCAATCGAGGTCGAGGTAAATCTAATGGCATCGGGGAAGATCAAATAAAGATTCAACAGAGGTGATAAGAAACCCCAAGGGGATGTGCAACCATCAACATCTCGGTCCTTGGATGACAAATTCAACTTAATGATGAAGATGATGGAGATATTGATGGAGAGAATGTCTGTGGGAAACATACCTGCTACCCGAGAATAGCATGACCCCCAGTCCATAAATCAGAACCTCAGAAGGGGTCAGGTCCCTCAGATCACACAGAGGGTACATAGAGAATAGGGCGACCAACAAACAAGACCTACGTTCCAAAATAATTACGCAGACGAGGATTTTGATCAGATGTTCCAAGACCATATGCATTGCTGCGATGACAAAAACAGGCATGTCTTTTTGACGAAGGGAGAATATGAACAATACATGAGCGAAAACAACGATATTATGCTCGAGACAGATGATACACTCTCCTGGGAAACAAAAGAATTCAGGAAAGGTTATCACAACGCCATCATGCAATTTCAGAAACAATACAACCTTAGGATCAAGAAGGCACCTACCGAACCTCCACAGACAAATTTCATAAGGAAACCTCCAGCGGATGCCCTTTCCACAAGCCGCTCAAAGCCAGACAACCCGACCAAGGATGTGGTTGACAAGGAAAAGTCAAAAGAGGAGGCCCCGAAGAAAAAGTCGGAGACAAGCTGGGAAATGCACAACAAAGAAGTAGAAAAGGTCTCTCCCCCTTTTAACTATGAAAATGAAATGGCCAAGATCAAAATATCTGCCCTGTTCAACGAACTTATAAAAAAGGGTGAGTATCAGGAGTATATTATTAAAATGCTAAAAATGGGATAAACCCCCGACACTTTGAACGTCCAAGACGATCACCCTGCTACTCTATTTGGTCCGCGCATTGAGGAGACAAATGATACTGAGGACATTCCCCCATTCTACGTCAGTCTAAAAGTACATGACATGACCCTGCATAATGCCACGTTGGATTCAGGTGCGTCGCACAATCTCATGCCAAAGGTGATCATGGACGAGCTGAGTTTGGACATCACCAGGCCTTATAAGGAGCTTTTTTCTTTCGATTTGAGGAAATTCAAATGTGTGGGACTCATCAAAGACTTGGTCATGTCATTGACCCAAATTCCTTCAAAGAACATGGTTATGGACGTGGTCGTGGCTGATATACCCCCTAAGTTTGGCATGCTGTTATCCAGGTCATGGGCCGCGAAATTAATGGGAACTCTATAGATGGACATGTCATATGCTACCATTCCTGTCTTTGGCTAGGAGAGGTGGTTATATAGAGAAGTACTACTGAAGTACATGGTAAGCAGTAAGATGCAACCAAATAACCATCCTATCTACTTCATCGACACTGAGGTCGGCTCCTCCATATTCTACAATGACCTGAGCTTTGAAGAGGAAGAACTGACAACCATCATGACCGCCCAGGATAAAGCTGTGCGACGAGAAACAGAGTGTGCCAACCCAAAGAATCACGTGGAAAACAAGATACAGAACATGAGTTTCGATGACGCTGTCAGCAAAGAAGGGGCAGGAGCCGGTGTATGGATAAGCCCTCCCAATGTGGGCACAAAAATTTGCTCATACAAGCTCGCCTTTCACTGTACAAATAACATGGTTGAGTATGAGGCGCTGATCTTGGTCCCGAAGGTTTTGAAAGAATTGGGCGCAAAGAGAATAGCAGTGCACGGGGACTCCGAGATGGTTATAAACCAAGTAAAAGACATATATCAATCCAAGCACCCCAGGCTGAGAGCGTACAAGAACTTGGTGCTGGACCTCCTCGAAGAATTCTCAGAGTATAACCTATCGGCGATCCCGAGGGGGAAAAATTAGATCACCGATGCATTGGCCACCTCGACCTCGGTCTTTAAAATTCCCATCTTTCCCAACAGAAAATACGAGATCAAAGTCAAACACAGGCCTACAATGCATAATAATATCAAATATTGGCAGGTGTTTGAGGACGACAAACATGTGGAGAGATTTCTCTATATGAGCGACGAGTTTGCTAAAATAAACATTGATGATGAGTGCTGCTGCGACGAAGATGGGAGTGCAAATGCACACAGTAATAGTGACCCTTTCCATAATCAGATAGCGAGAAGGGACATAGTACAACTAAAAAATAACATCATCCCAAAGGGGCTAGTTCCATTGGAAAAGTTGTTTGACGAAAATGATGTGGCTAGAAATCCAAAGATCACTGCAAACGATGAGGATGTTGAAGATTGCAACATCGGGACTCAAAAGAACCTGAAAATAATCAAATTATCGAAAACACTCAGTCCAGAGGTCAAACAAGATTACATCGAACTCATGAAGTATTTCCCGGATGTTTTCAATTGGAGTTATGACGACTTAAAGGTTTATGACACCAAATTGATTCAACACATCATTCCTCTCAAAGAATACCATAGGCCTTTCAAACAAAAGCTGAGATAGATAAATCCCATATTGCTCCTGCTAATCGAAAAGGAGGTAAAGAAACTTTTTGAAGCTAAAATTAGCGTTTCTTTGAGGTTTTCAAAATGGGTTGCCAACCTAGTGCCTGTAAGAAAAAAAAGCGACAAAATAAGATTGTGTGTGGATTTTTGGAACTTGAACAAAGTGTCCCTCAAGGACCACTACCCACTCCCTAAAATGGACTATATTCTGCAAAAGGTAGTGGGGTCCGAGAAGATGTCTATTCTGGACAGTTTTTCGGGTTATAATCAGATCATGGTACACCCGGATGACAGGGAGAAGACGGATTTTACGACACCATGGGGAACATTTATGTATGCTAAGGTGCCTTTCAGCCTGATGAATGCCAGAGATACCTTCCAGAGGGAAATGGAAATAGAATTTTCTAATGAAAAGGACAAGTTTATCATAATCTATCTTGATGACATCATAATGTACTATGACTCCGACGAATAACACCTCAAGCATCTGAAGAAAGTCTTCCAGAAATGCAGGAAATTCGACATATCATTGAATCCAAAAAAGTCACATTTTGGGATGCAAGAGGGGAAGCTGTTGGGGCACATAATCTCAGAGTAGGGTATTAATATAGACCCCAACAGGGTTGAAGGAATCCTGAAAATTGACACTCCGCGCAGTAAGAGGGAAGTACAATCCTTCTCAGGGAAAGTAAATTTCTTGAGAAGATTCATCCCGAACTTGGCAGAAATTATAAAGCATATTACCTGCATGCTCAGAAATGGGAATGAGATCAAGTGGAACCTGGAAGCCAGGAAATCATTTGAATATATCAAGGTAGCGCTGACTAAATCTCCCATGCTGGCCAACCCACACTTCATGAAAGACTTCATCTTAATTTCATTCACCTCAGAGCATACAATTGCCGACATGCTATTACAGAAAGACGGTCATAACTTTGAGAAGCTTATAGCCTATTTTAGCAGGACACTGAGGGAATCTCCACTAAGGTATGACATTATGGAGAAACAAGCATACGCCTTAGTAAAATCCCTAAAGGATTTTAGAACGTACATATTGCACTCCCACATTATTGCTTACATGCCCAAAAGTTCAGTCAAGGATATCCTGACTCAGCCTGACCCCAGGGGAAGAAGGGGTAAGTGGATAACAACCATGCTGGAACACAACCTCGAAGCTGATTAAGGGTCACGACCTTGCAAAGATGATGGTGTAGTCAGACTGTGATGCTTTGGAAATTAACTTCATCGTCGATCTGTCAGAGAATCCTCAGGAAGAAACAACTGCACAGGTGTCTCAAAAGTTCGTCGATTCACCGTGGTACACATACATCATCTATGTGTTGAGGAATCTGCGAGCCCCTCCGAGTTTAAGTAAGACCAAGGCCAGATTCTTAAAGCTCACAATTGTTAAGTTCTGCATCCTGGATAACTCACTGTACTGGAAGGATCCTGGAGGGATATTGCTGAGTTGTTTGCTGGAAAACGATGTGAAACGAGCTATCGAGGAATTTCACAAAGGCGACAGTGGAGGACATCACTACTGGAAAACCACTGTGCACAACATCCTAAGAATGGGGTACTATTGGCCTAGCATCTTCATAGACGTATACAAAGAAGTTTCTAGTTGCCATGAGTGTCAGGTTTTCGAAGGAAGGAGAAAGATGTAGCCCCTGCTGCTGAAGCCGATCTCGGTCGAAGTGCCTTTCATGCAATGGGGTTTGGAATTTATAGGGGATATCCATCCACCATCCTCGACGCAACACATATGGATACTCACGGTCACAGATTAATTCACGAAACAGATACAATCAATTGCAACGAAGCAGGCTACTGACACAGTCATCATTCAATTTTTTGAGACAAACATCCCGTCGAGATTTGGATGCCCTATCAAGATCAGAACATATAACACGACCACCTTGAAGTATAAGAATATGGAGAAGTTTTTTCAGGATTACAATATAAACCTGGGACATTCTACAATGTATTACCCACAGTTAAACAGGTTAGCATAATCGTCAAATAAAATCTTGATCAGGATCATCAAAAGACTCTTGCAAGATAACAAGAAGGCATGGCATAAAAAACTTATTTATGCACTATGGGTGGACATAGTCACCACCAAGAAGTCCATATCGATGTCACCATTCCATATTGTATACGGAACAGATGCGATTTTCCCCACCTCACTGGGGTTGCCCGTTAGAAAGTTGCTGCAAGAGCAGGAAGCCAAGCCAGATGACACATAAAGGAGAATAAATCAGCCAATTCACACATCAGATGAGGGAACAAGTGTACAATTGATCACAACTCCACCAGGAAAGTATGAAGAAAACCTTTGACAAACACTTTAAGCAAGAGGAATTTCAGTCGGGGGATCTGGTGCTGAAATGGGATGTGAGGAATGAAGATAAAGGAAAGCACAAAAAATTCGATCATCTTGGGATGGGTCCATTTAGAATCGATGCATATCGCGGGAATAACACTTATTTTCTATAAGAACTAAACAAAGAGTGCATTGGTTGGGGGCCTGTAAACGACAGGTTCCTCAAACTCTACCTGGTGCAATAAAGCCCGTTCAAGTCACATGTCATTGTAAATAGTCATTTTATATTTGTCTCAACTCAGTGTGTCAGCAAAAAATTGAAGACCGAAGTGAAGGCCCTGAGTTTATGCTGAGTCTGTTAGAAACTATGTCAATAGGTTTTAGGTTGCGTTTTGTTTTTCATATTTCAGTGTTTGAAAGTTAAATAAGGCCCAATGGTCAGGCACCTGGTCTGTTGTTCTTTGTTACCTTGCTGGGAGGATAGTGTCCCCATTGGAGCCAGCTGTTAGCGCCACCATTTTTCTTGTTTAGTTAGAGTCGGTCTTAGTTGAGTCATGGCCTATGTGTCAAAGCATGCGAAGTCAGGTACTGAACAACAAAAGGGTCAAAGTCAGCAAGTGGCCAGTTGGCCCTTGGAGTCGGGAAGGCATGTCAGAGTCAAAACATGTGTAAAGGGTACGAGTCTGTTACCAAAAAGTCAGGTCCTATCAGAAAATGAAATTTTACGTGCTCATGGTCGAGGCAAGTTGTTAAATAGAAGTTGCATCGACAAGTGCAATGACCATCATCAACTCATTACGAGGGCTGAAAGAGTGAAAAATCATGACGCTTGTATCACATATTCCCTACAACCCTTATCAACTGTACTTTACACGCCCTAAAATGTACTTGTCATGCAGATGTGCTACTGAAAATCTTCAGTTCACTTTGAAACATTTAGTCACCATGAATTCAATAGTCCCTGGAACGATTCCACCTCCTGCCCTCTCGGTTATAAATTCTGGATGTTCTGCATGCATTTTATTCACCAGTCAAGCTTATGCACTGTTTGTAGTCTTCTCGCAAGCCCAAGTTGATCAAGATTACTGCCTTGGGCCCATGCCATATCCACCGCGTGCAAGAAAAATATGAATTGCGCCATGGAAACCTCCCAAAACATAAGTAGGGATGCGTGAAGTAGTAGAAGCGCTGGTCCCGAGCCCCAAAACTTGACATTGATCAATGAATATCCGGAGGTCAGAGCATCCTTCGAACAATTCGGGTGCATGGCCTGTAGCGGGAAAATTCAGGAATTCAATGTGAGACTAGCCGAGAAGTTCGCACTTAGTTTCAATGTATTTCACGCGGTGATCTCAGGTGTCACTTTTCAGGTAACCGAGGAAACTCTGTCAACCGCAACAGAGATCCCTCTGTGCGGCGAAAGGTGGTTTAAGGGCATGCCCTTGGACGCGTAGTGCTATGAAGAATTCATCAAGAGAGATTGTTTAGGTGGGAAAGTCGAGACAGGCGTTCCGAGTAGATATTTGCAGGAACCTTTTCGAAAACTACTTGGAGTAATTAGAAAATATTTCACCTGTGAAGGGAAGTTTGACAGGATACATTCACATCACATTAGATTGTTGATGCACTTGACAGGAAGGAGACCATTAAATCTACCCTTTTTCTTCC
Organism: Picea engelmannii; assembly: GCA_009831015.1. Classification (NCBI taxonomy): domain Eukaryota; kingdom Viridiplantae; phylum Streptophyta; class Pinopsida; order Pinales; family Pinaceae; genus Picea; species Picea engelmannii. Next base: position 99,400 of record ML803086.1, read on the forward strand.
ACCAGAACCTCCGAAAGATGGCAAACAATTCATAGGATGAAGTGGCTCAATCGAAAAGGAAACTCTCTCATGTCTCACTGATTAAATTGCTAGTAGTTGAGAAATTAAGATGATTGGGGAGCAACTGAGATTCGTTCTTTCTCACAATGGGCATCCCCAAGGATAAAAAAGGAGATTTCACTCTATCTATGGAAAGGGTAATATCACACCGCGTGAAGGCTGGAGTGGAAGAGGCTATGAAGGAAGGAAAGATGTCAGAAGCCCTATCCTCACAACAACAAATACCTTGGAGAAGGGGTAGGCCAAATAAGAATAAGGAAGTTGGGGAAACCCGAGTCCTAGGAGAACCGCGCGCAAGGTCGCTTGCCGAAGAATTAATTATTCGCGCTATTCGGTTGGAACCTATTCAAGGTACAAGTCGAGAAAGCTGGAGCAGAATGAGGAGGATAGATGTGGGAGGCACAGATGTTCGAGAACCATCTCAGCAGCTGAAGCAAGCGAAAATCACTATCGCCGAGCTTTAACAGGAAAACTGGGAATTAAGACGACAGTTAGCAGTGAAGACCCTTGAGGTGTCAGCATCATAGGGTTGCGAGGGAAATTTGACGTGGCTCAAGAGAAAACTTAGAGATGCGCTAGATACAATTGTACAACTACGCAAAACACAGAGAATGTCAGAAGAAAGGAATGCAAAGAACTTAAGATAATGTGATGCGGTCGAGGAGAAAGTCTGTGCAGCTCTTGGTAGCGCACAGAAGAAACATGATTAACTGAGTTCATTCTTGTATTCTCAAATGTGGCGCGGATATTGACAGTTTTAAAGAAGGCATCACCCTTAGACAATTTTTTTTATTTTGGTAACAACTACGACAGTCAAAAGTCACTCACCACATACGCACCCCAGCAAATGAACACACGACATAAATCTGTTGAAATAATGTAACTGCAAAGAGTATTGTTATTATTATTGATATATTATTTATAAGATTAATCCCCATTGTGGATTAATCATGTCAGTAATTGTATTAGGACCAAATCCCCTTTTGCAGATTGGTCAACAGACAATTGTAATAGGCAGAATAAGAAGTCGGCCCCAGCAGTTATTATTGAGACCCATAAATATAATAAAGGTGGGTTTACCCACCTAGAGTGAGAGGTCGGCCCTGCTAGTGAAGACCCTTCACATGTGCCAGACTTGTATATATAGAGAGGGTAGCGCCTCACTTTATCACACAACACACTTGCTCATTTTCTAAGAGGCAAGTTGCAACTTACCAGTTGGAGAGAGGGAGAAGAGTGGCGCATCATTTGGAGAGGAATATCTGTATTGGTTTGAGTTATCTCTTGACATTGTATTGGCAATTTATGATAAGGAAGTTTTTGCTGGGTTTTCTTCCCCTAGAGGGTTTCCCAGGATAAATGCTGTGTCTCTTGTGAATGTGTATTTGTCAGTGATCTTGTTCTTATGTTGATATTATCTATTGAAATGCAAAGAACTATAATAATGGAAAAAACATTAACATGGTATCAGAGGCAACCTGAAGGAAGCATATTTCGCAAGAGAAAAACGTCACTATTGCAGTACCTGCAAATTAGGGTTTTTCAAAAGTGAATCTTTTCAGCTCCAAAACTACCTAGAAAGTTGCGCCCTCCCCCAAGGATCATTTTGGCACTTAAAGCACACCTTTTCAGTGGCTAGATCTCCCGAAAAGTGAAACCCTAGTTTCACAAAGTACCAGAAAACCAGAGTACTAGAAGTACCAGAAGTACCAGAGTACCAGAAGTACCAGAAAACCAGAAGCACTAGTCCAGAAATCCACAGATCAAGTTTGAGGGGGTAAAAGTTGGATTTTCGAAATTCCGACTGCACCAATTAACTCGCCTCAACCCAGTGCATCTATCCCCTGGATCAAAATTTCAAAATTCGAAGTTTGAAAAATTAGGGTTTCCTCATAAAACCCTAAGTTGCAGTCTCAGAACTAGCTGCAGTTGCAGTTGCAGCCGTAGAACCAGTTGCAATCACCCTTGAAATTTTCCCAAGAGTTGGTAATGATTACCGCTGCTACCAGATGGATCCACTACCTGTAAAAGCTATCAAAGGTATGTACTTACATATGTTTAATGGTTAAAACCTAAAGAGTATTTGCAAGAGAAGGGATCTCTTGCCATAGATCCAGAAGGATCTCAAGATCCAACACATTCAGAGGAATGATGCAACCTAGGTGTGATTATTCTGATATACATCTATTTGTCATGACATTATCAGTGTTGTATGTTGAAGCTATGATCAAATTATTAGAAGAATTGAAAGTTGATCATAGAGCTTATCCTCTAACCTAACCTTTTGTCAAGTTAGCGTATTGTCTTAGTACAAAAGATAGGTTGAAGAAAGAACTCTTCACTTGAGTGAAGGAGACCTGGAAGAAAAGAAAGCACTCATTCTTGAGGACAAGGCTCTAGGTTTGATTAATCAAGATTCAAAGGTACACATGACAAGTTGATGACTATAGTTGAGATAGAAGTCCTTGTAAAGTATTATACCTAATAGCATATGATCATATAGAGGTATATGCTTTGTCTGATACAACTAACACCTCCTCTAGGAGAAACTTCATGTGTTAGTTCCATGATGCCATGGAAGAATTCTTGGTCACAACACTATGAGAGTGTTGACCTCATTTCGTATTGTATTCCTTACCTTTAATCTTTGCTTCAGATAAATTATAAGTGATAGCTCTAAAGGAGCTACTGTGATGATTGTTTGTGCTATTGCTTTATATTATCAAGAAGGATATTATTTTTGTTTATTGTTTTGTTGACCTTGCTCCAGGTCACATGAGGAAGCTATAGCGAAGGTTGCAGAAGGAAACGTGCTAAAGGAGAGACCGTAAATGAAGCAATCATCATTGAAAGAGAAGAATGTGACTTGCATAAGCTATAGGGTCACTCAGAAGCTGCCATGACCCACGCCATTGAAGAATCTTGGCATTGAAGATTAGCTCACTTCAACTACAAGGTGCTACCATACATATGCAAAGTAGTCACAAGTTTACCAGAACTCAAAGGTGACAATGAAGGCGTATGCAATGGATGTGCACAAGGGAAGAACATCAAGAACCCATTTCCGAAGAGGGATAGTAAGGTAGAAGGAGTCCTATAACTCATTCATTCAGATGTATGTGGCCCAATGCCATCATCCTCCATTAATGGGTATGTATACTATGTATCATTCATTGATGATTACTCTCGTAAGACCTGAATATATTTGAAGAGTTCAAGGAATTCAAAGCCTTGATAAAGAACCCTTCTGTAAGGAAGATTAAGATAGTCAGGTCAGATAATGGAGGAGAATATACCTCAAAAGAGTTCGTAAAATTTTGCAAATATGTTGGGATCAAGATCTCCAACAAAACAATGTAGCTGAATGGAAGAGAAAGAACCATACTGGAAGCTGTGAAGACTATGATCCATGATCAAGATCTTTCTATGTGCTTATGGGCAGAAGCAACAATGGCAACTGTTTATGTGCAGAACCAATTATCCCATAGCGCACTTGGATTCAAGACCCCGGAAGAAATGTTCACCGGAAAGAAACCAGAGGCAAGCCACCTAAAAAGATTTGGCTGTCCAATGTTTATTCATATACCAAAAGAGAAAAGAAACAAGCTGGAACCCTCTGGAACTAAGGGAATATTTATGGGATACTGTGAGGCCTCCAAGGCATTCATAATCTTCATACCTAGTCATTTCCACATTGAAATCAGTAGGGATGTGACCTTGATGAAGAAGCAACACTTAAGAAATCAAGAAGATGCCAGCTTGAAGAAATAGATGAAGAGGAACCTGTAAATCCCAGGATTACAGAATCTGTGAGGAAAGTTCCCAGAACTGCAGAACCTGTAAGGGAAGTCGTAACTTCCCCTGATGAGGAGACTCCTGAAGATCATGATATAACAGAAGTTCAAGAACCTCCTCAAATGACTTCTCCTATAAAAGAAAGCCTGCTTGGGCAAGAGAACTTATTCAAGATGGAGAGAAGTATGGTGTTCCAGAAGGAACCACGAGACAGGTGAAAAGACCAAAGCCATTCTCCAATTACATGGCTTTGATGTGCAATCTACTTGATGAAGAACCTACATGCTTTGAAGAAGCCATTCAAAAGAAGGAATGGGCAGATGCCATGAAAAAGGAATACCAATCCATAATAAAGAATGATGTATGGGAAATAGTTCCCAGACCAAAAAGTAAGGATGTGGTATCATCAAAATGGCTCTTCAAAATAAAACATGCAGCTGATGGAAGTATTGAGAAATATAAAGCAAGATTTGTTGCTCGTGGCTTTTCCCAGAAAGAAGGCATTGACTATGAAGAGACATTCGCTCCTGTGGCCAGATACACTTTGATCAGGACCATCATAGCTCTTGTAGCTAGGATGAAATGGAAGCTGCACCGGATGGACGTGAAGACAACTTTTCTGAATGGTGTTATCGAAGAGGAAGTGTATATAGAGCAACCCCAAGGATTTGAGGTCGAAGACAGGAAGTTTCATGTCTACAGATTGAAGAAAGCCTTATACGGACTGAAGCAAGCCCCTAGAGCTTGGTATGGCCGTATAGACAGTTTCTTGACGAGCTTAGGCTTTACCAAGAGTAAAGAAAATTCAAATCTCTACTTCAAAATTATGGATAATGAACCAATAATCCTACTACCATATGTGGATGACTTATTCTTAACTGGAGAAGAAAAGCTCATCACTGAATGTAAAAAGAGACTTGCCATAGAATTTGAAATGAAAGACCTTGACCTAATGCATTACTTCTTAGGTCTTGAGGTATGGTAGAGTCCAGAAAGGATCTTCCTTAACCAAGGGGAGTACACAGTCAAAATCTTAAAGAGAATACACCCATGGAAGCGAAGTTGAAGCTGCTGGTCGATACTTCGTCAGATTTGATAGATGACGCACTGTACAGACAGATTATTGGATCACTGATGTACCTGACAAACACCATACCAGACATTTGTTTTGCAGTGAACACCTTGAGTCAGTTTCTGGTAGAGCCAAGACGTGTTCACCTAGTGGCTGAAAAACATGTGATGAGGTACCTTAAAGGCACAATGGATTATGGTCTCAGCTATGATGGAGATAATGACTTCACACTAAGTGGATACACTGATTCAGATTGGCCAGGAAGCGTTGCTGACAGAAAAATCACTTCCAGATGCTATTTCAGTTTGGGATTAGACATGATCTCGTGGCAGAGTAGGAAGTAATCCAGTATTGATCTCAGTACAATGGAAGCAGAGTACATTGCCGCATGTTCTGCTAGCTGCGAAGCTATATGGATTCGAAAGTTGCTGATTGGACTATTTGACTTGGAGATGAGAGCAACCGTGATTCTATGTGACAACCAGAGCTGCATAAAAATGACAAAGAATCCTGTATTCCATGACAAGTCGAAGCACATAGAGATCCGCTATCATTTCATCTGCAACATGGTACAAAGAGGAGCCTTGAATCTCCAGTACATTAGCACAGATGAACAGGTTGCTAATGTGATGACCAAAGCTCTATCTCATGTAAAGTTTGAGCACTTTCGTGATAAGCTTGGTATAGTCCGAAAGGACCCTCTCTGAAAGGGGGAGTATATATGTATTCCTTTCTTCTGACCTCGCTGTTAGACGTAAAGAAAGATGAGTCATTTCTTTTGACCTCGCTGTTAGATGTAAAGCAAGACATTGTGTGTATTCCTTGCTTCTGACCTCGCTGTTAGACGTAAAGCAAGATGAGTCATTGCTTCTGACCTCGCTGTTAGACATAAAGCAAGACGTTGTGTGTATTCCTTGCTTCTGACCTCGCTATTAGATGTAAAGCAATATGAGTCATTGATTCTAACCTCACTATTAGATGTAAAGCAAGATGTTGTGTGTATTCCTTGCTTCTGACCTCGTTGTTAGATGTAAAGCAAGATGAGTCATTGCTTCTAACCTAGTTGTTAGACGTAAAGCAAGATTATTCCTTGCTTCTGACCTCGTTGTTAGACGTAAAGAAAGATGATGATGTGTTCCTTACTTCTGACCTAGTTGTTAGACGTAAAGTAAGATGATTCCTTGCTTCTGACCTCATTGTTAGACGTAAAGCAAGATGATGATGTGTTCCTTGCTTCTGACCTAGTTGTTAGACGTAAAGCAAGATGATTCCTTGCTTCTGACCCAGTTGTTAGACGTAAAGCAAGATGATGTATACCTTGCTTCTGACCTAGTTGTTAGACGTAAAGCAAGATGTGACTGACACTGAGCTACCAGCTTAACAGCTGTGACATTGAGCCAGTGTAGTACTGTGATGTGCTAGCCTAGTGCTGTGATGAGGTATCGTTTTTTTACTGATACATATTGATGCAGATGATGATGGAATTCTTTCAAGAATGACGATGATGCCGATGAAGAAAACTTTCAATGACTCATAAATTTGCCAGCCAATGTTCCAAGATGATATTGACGATACTATCCTCCTGATGCCATTGATGATGCAAACCTCTCTCACCTGATGCTGTTGAAGAATACCCTTCTTGTTAAGGGGGAGTGTTGAAATAATGTAACTGCAAAGAGTATTTCTTATTATTATTGATATATTATTTATAAGATTAATCCCTATTGTGGATTAATCATGTCGGTAATTGTATTAGGACCAAATCCCCTTTTGCGGATTGGTCAACAAACAATTGTAATTGGCAGAATAAGAAGTCGGCCCCAGTAGTTATTATTGAGACCCAGAAATATAATAAAGGTGGGTTTACCCACCCAGAGTGAGAGGTCAGCCCTGCCAGTGAAGACCCTTCACACGGCCAGACTTGTATATATAGAGAGGCTAGTGTATCACTTTAGCACACAACACACTTGCTCATTTTCTAAGAGGCAAGCTGCAACTTACTAGTTGGAGAGAGGGAGAAGAGTGGCGCATCTTTTGGAGAGGACTATCTGTATTGGTTTGAGTTGTCTCTTGACATTGTATTGGCAATTTATGATAAGGAAGTTTTTGCTGGGTTTTCTTCCCCTAGAGGGTTTCCCAGGATAAATGCTGTGTCTCTTGTGAATGTGTATTTCTCAGTGATCTTGTTCTTATGTTTCTATTATCTATTGAAATGCAAAGAACTATAATAATGGCAAAAACATTAACAAAATCAAGGCCGTTACAGTGGATTGCGGGAGTCTGACAGAGCACTTGATTGTTCAAATATCTTGTTGAAGGAAGGCATCGACACATCACTCTCCCCATGACGAGACTTTGATGATAACTGAATCCCCGTGGAAAAGACAAGCTGTTATGATGTGACCAAATACATTTGGTTTCTTTTTCTGGAAAGACATCATGCGAAAAGTCATTTAACATAGAACAATCGGTTTCCTAAATTTTAGGGATAGTAGATAGAGAACAAGGTATCCCAAGCGACGTCCTTGCCTATATATTGTATCTTTTCAATGTAAGTCGGGTTGGTTGGAAAACTAGTGTAGATAGTGACTATTGAATGTAGTTTGAGCTTGATAGAAATTTAATGAAAAAGTTCTGAAGCTTTGATGAAAAGATTCTAATTATAACAGTTGGATGCATTGTTTCCTTTATTTGCGTACGTACTTCCTGTATTCTTTATGCATATCTATTTCTGTCTGAATAGGAACATATTTTCTAACCTAGGATTCACTGCAGATGGCCCTAGGATTTGCGCCATTTAGACAAACCGTCTTTCATCTAATTTAACTCTGAATTCATTCTCAATGGTGCTCCGAGTTATTTCATGTGTTTTTTCCCTCGCCAAACACAACGATTTTAAACTGAAAACTATTGCTTACTTAGCCTTTATCCTCTCAAGTTCAGTTACCAAGTCATTTGTTTCTATCATTTTCTCAAATCGACTTCATAGCCCGAGGTCTTACTCTCTTTCGCTAATAGAACCATAACTTATTTTCCAAAGGTGTTAAATCTAGCCGACAGCTTAAAGCCATATCCCATACCAAGACAAAGTCTCCCGAGAGAGCCTTCTCCAGGTCCAAAAGGCTAGTTTCAGATCTCAAAGTTGGTTTGTAGTTTGCCTTTGTCATTTGTTTCTTAGCCGAAAAAAGTTTACATAGCGCTGACATTCTGACGCCGTTGTCGAGGACATAATTGAATAAATTTTCGCTCGGAGAACGACTAGAGTTATAGTTTTGACCCCCGAGGGTAACAAAGGGACAAACATTTATATTGGCTGAAAACCTTTACCCTGGCAATTCCAATCAAAAAGACTAGTAGCACAAAGTAGTGTGATTCAGGAACCCTGTCTCTGAAGATGATCTATACCAGATCAAATCCTGACCCAAACCCGGTAGAGCCTATGTGTGATCCCAAGAAACTTCTGTGCAGGACTAGGGAGAAAGCACCAAACCCATTCTATTACTTGGACATGAGCCCGTCCTTACCCAAATATGATGCACAAAGCATCAACGACCTTGATTTTGACGTCCTGCTTGAGCAAACCCTGTTCAGGTCTAAGTCAGAGACTAGTTTGGATGATATAGTCTTCGAACATAAGAGGTTTCAAGCTTTGATACCTAAGAACATTCCTCAAATCCTTAACCTGCATAGAGCCATGGCTGCCAGATTCGCCTCCCTCATTTTGCCAGCCCAACTGCATGATTTTGCCCAGAATTACAGCCAGAGGATCAAGCTCTATGATGATGAAGGGAACGTTTCAACCCAAAAGCATCTGGATTCGTTCAATGATTTCTTCAACCTAGAGGAGGTGGACTATGTAGACGTGAAAATGAGATTGTTCATGCAAAGTATTTCTGGGGAGGTGAGGAAGTGGTTGAAATCCCTCCCAACAACAAGCATTCAAGACTTTGCCGCATTCGAAACGACTTTCATTACCATATGGGGAGACAAGAAGAACCCCTTGTAGCTGCTGACACAGTACAACAACATGAAGAGGGCCCCATAGGAGATGGTTCAAGAATTCTCAGCCTATTTCATGAGGGTGTATAACTCAATTCCCGTAGAAGTCCATCCACCTCCTGGGGCTGCGCAACTGCGATACACCGATTCCTTTGACAATGATTCCACCTTGCTGTTGAGAGAAAGGAGATCAACAAATATAGATGCCATGATGAGTGACACAATCGAGGTCGAGGTAAATCTATTGGCGTTGGGGAATATCAAACAGAGATTCAACAGAGGTGATAAGAAACCCCAAGGGGATGTGCAACCATCAACATCTCGGTTCTCAGATGACAAATTCAACTTAATGATGAAGACAATGGAGAGAATGTCTATGGGAAACAAACATGTTGCCCAATAACAACATGACCCCCAACCTAGAAAGTAGAACCTCATAAGGGGTCAAGTTCCTCAGATCAGATAGAGGGAACAGAGAGAACATGGTGACCAGTAAACAAGACCTCCGTTCCAAAATAATTACGTAGATGAGGATTTTGTACAGATGTTCAAAGACCAAATGCATTGTTGCAATGACAGAAACACACATGTGTTTTTGACGAAGGGAGAACATGATCAATACATGAGTGGAAATGACGATATTATGCTCGAGACAGACGATAGACTCTCTTGGGAAACAAAAGAATTCATGAAAGGTTATCACAACGCCATCATGCAATTTCAGAAACAATACAACCTCAGGAGAAAGAAGGTGCCTACTGAACCTCCACAGACAAATCCCATAAGGAAACCTTCGACGGATGCCCCTTCCACAATCCGCCCGAGGCCAGACAACCCAAACAAGGATGTGGATGAAAAGGCAAAGTCAAAGGAGGAGGCCCCGAAGAAAGCACCGGAGACAAGTCGAGAAATGCACGACAAATAGGTAGAAAAGGTCTCCCCCCCTTTTAACTTTGAAAATGAAATAGCCAAGATTAAAATCTCTATCCCATTCAACAAACTTATCAAAAAGGGTGAGTATCAGGAGCATAGTATTAAAATGCTAAAAATGGGAGCCCCCGACACTTTGAATGTCCAGGATGATCACCCTGCTATTCTATTTGGTTCGTGCATTGAGGATTATATGCCAGTATAAAAGTCCATGACATGACCTTGCATAATGCCATTGTAGATTCAGGTGCGTCGCACAACCTCATACCAAAGGTGATCATGGATGAGCTGGGTTCGGACATCACCATGCCTTATAAGGACCTTTTTTCTTTCGATTCAAGGAAAGTCAAATTTCTGGGACTCATCAAAGACTTGGTTGTGTCACTGGACCAAATTCCTTCAAAGAACATGGTTATGGACATGGACATGGTCGTGGCCGATATACCCCCTAAGTTTGGCATGGTGTTATCCAGGTCGTGGGCCGCGAAATTAAAGGGAACTCTACAAACATGTTGTATGCTACCATTCTTGTCTTTGGTCAGGAGAGGCGGTTATACAAAAAAGTATTACTGAAGTACATGGTAAGTAGTAAGACGTAGCCAAATAACCATCCTACCTACTCCATCGACACTGAGATCGGTGCCTCCATATTCTACAATGACCTGAGATTTGAAGAGGAATAGCCGACAACCATCATGACCGTCGATGATAAAGTCGTGCGACAAGAAACAGAGTGCACCGACTCAAAGAACCGCATGAAAAATGTAATATACCAGATATAAAATGTATGCATAACATAAATAAAATGCTAGTAATGACAGAATAACAACAATATAACCAGAACATTCACCACAATAACACTGAAATGATATGAGAATAATAACAGAAATAACACTTTGAATCTGAAAGCAATGTTCACGGGCCTCTTTGAGGGGGAAACCTCCAGTTGAGCAGAGCTCTATTACAATGATATCCAAACTAGGGTTCTCATACCCTCGACTCCTATTTATACTAAAAAGAAGCATCTAGAGGAAGATCCTTCTAGAAGCGGAAGCTTCTATTAGGTCTTCTTACATCTGCCTTATTCTATTTTATTGAAAGGCCTTATTAATATTGACCTT
>ML803086.1:119156-129198 GCA_009831015.1 Picea engelmannii
AACTAGTCCATGTGCCATGTTTTGACATGAGGACAAATATGGTCGACATCCTACACATTTTGAAAAAGAAATGTTACAAAACAAAAAGTGGATCGACTTTGTAATATGGATGGAGAATGAGGTATCAATAGTACAAAAGGATCCCTTGCCTTGTTTTTTCCCTAGTTTTTGTCAATGGCTCCCCGCTTGGGCATCCTTTCCCTTTATTTCCTTTGAATATTATGAACTCGTGGAATGTTCCTTGCAATTTATGGAGGTTGGAAATACTAACCCTTGTTTTGTGGCGCTTGATAACAAACATAGTTTTCCTAGCAAAGCTTTTCCCCTTCCGTTTAATTTATTTATATTTGCCTACTATTTGAATAAGTTGGATTCTCATCCAACATTCATAGGTCCTTCTCTCCCTTGGATCATGAATTGGACGTGAATAGTTAAAAATGGTGGTAACCATGCTTTGATTATATAAGGCATTTTTTTTTTCAACGTGGGGGAAAAATGGAGCACAAAAAACTTGAAATTTCATGTTATTATACCCTATGATGGTTTTTTGAAGGTTCTCTAACCTTGTATGGTGGTTTGTTTTTCCTTCCCATCTTTTTTTCCAGCTTGAATTTAATTTTGTTAATTTTTCTCCTCCTTTACACTTGGCCCTTACCAACATTGACCTGTTGCATTAAATTAGTTGTTCCAGTGCTAGTCTCACCATAGACCTTTATCAAAAGGAACTGCAAAAGGTTAACAAAGAGTGTTGGCATTGACTACCTATTTTGATATTTAGGCCACATCCATTTCATTAAATTATTCTAGTGGAGTCCTAATAAGAAAATATCACACTCACAAGTCCTCCTTAGCCTCATGCAAGGCATCTCCTTTTCTCTTCCTCCTCATTAGGTACAACCCTAGGGTTTGTCATCAAAACCTAACTCCTTACCTCCTTAGAGTAGAAACCTTGACACCCTAGACTTCAAGAGTGCTCAAGAAACCCTAGTGCCTGAAATGAGTGAAAAAGTAAAAAAGAGAATGAATAAAAGAGAAAAAAGAGACTAATGTTGCTCCTCCTACATCTCTAACTCAATTTTCCAAATACAATTTTGGATAGCTGAAAACTTCATACATATGTATAGGAGACAAAGTTCAAGTACATACTTTTTGGCTTCGTACGAAGTTCAAATAGTTTTCCACCGAGTCCTCTTGCCATGCATCTCTATCTCCAACCATATTTTGCACCTTATCCCAAACCACTCTAACATAGGTGCATTTCACTAATAGATGAGTGATAATTTATTCATCCATCTTACAAAGTGAACACATGCTAGGCCCTTTCTTACTTCTCCTTTGCAAATGATATCAAAGAAGTACCTTGTCTCTCAACACCAACAACATATAAACACATGTCTTCATAGGAGATCTAATATTCCAAAGGGGCTTCCACCACCGTGGTTTTGTCTTGTTGTGCATTACATAACATAGTTTTGTACCCTATATTTGCAATCTATTAGCTTAGAATAAGATTCTTGGACCAAACCAAACTATATGCCTGATCCCTAATCCATTTATGAATATGAGATAAAGTTCCACATAACATTTCCATTGTGCTACATTCTCTCTTGCAAATCCCAATAATTTTTCTAATCTCTACCTTTGATGCCATATGTTTATGACACATGATCCACCACACGCTCTAGTGTATAAATGAAAATTACCTACAAGTTTTATATCAAGTCATTTGGAAACCAATAAGAGTTCCCATATCCTACCCAAGGGTCTACCCAATTCTTACACTGTCTCCATTACCCACTTTCCACACTAGCCAATTACATACCAAGGGAAAATGAAATTATTGAAGAAATAACCTCTCTCGAGCCTTCTCAATAACATTGAAATAAATTAGATACTTGAACATATTAATCTCCTTACTAGTGGTTGTATTATACAAATTTAGAATCTCCCTTAATTTAGAGGCTTCCCTCAAGGATCCATGATAGAAAAAAAGGAAATCATCAACAAACAAAAGATAAGTCAGAAACAAACTCCTACTAAGCTTGAGTCCTCTAATAGCCCATGTTCTTTCATTTTTAACAAAAGCATTTGAAAGCAATGATTCCCAAAATTGAACCATATCTTCACAAGGTCCATAAACATTGAGCACTGAGTAGAGCCTCCACAACTCTAGTGAGAAGAGTTATGCTCCTATGACAAATACAAGAAATGAAAAATTCTCAATTCTAAATAATCTCTTCTCCATCCACTGATCAACCCCCATATCTCCCTATAGAATCTGCATAAATCCATGGATGGTGCTCAAGACCAAATTCAATCTTGTGATATTGGTAGAACTATAATCGAAAAGGTGTAGGATTTGAGTATGGATGCCATATTTCTAAAAATGGGTATCATTGACACAACAATGTGGTGAAAGCACTATTGATGGAATGGCTCTAATCCTTTTAAGAAATATAAACTGACAAATGGGTATACATGGCTCAATGTTTTATCTAGGCTTGATGCTAAGCTTAACAAGCTCCAGAGGATGTGTTCTCAAGCTTATAAGTGGATAATTATTCTACATTCAATGTGTATTTATTTCATTAAGCCTAAGAAGTTTGTTTTTTCTTGGTTTTTGATTCTAGGTAGCCTTCCTCTTGGCCAATGCTTGAAGTATCTAGGAATTATGCAACCCAATTGTCCCCTCTATCACAACATTGAAATTGTCAAGCATATTTTTTGTTTTTATGTGTATGCCAAGCCACCTCGACTTGGGTCTATAACATGTATTGTCAATCCCCCCCTGGGGACATTCACTAGAATTCTAATCTCCTCAATGGACAACCCCGGGGAAAACTTATCCAGAGTGAATTTATCCACATCAAATCAATGTGATGGGATTCAAATGGAATCCAAACTAGTGTGGATTGTCTCTCCATTGGAATTTTTCCAATCACAACATTATTTATCATGTCTTGGACAACATGCTCTACTACTTCACTTGCCTTCACTTTCCATGCCTTGCCTTGCCTTGCCTTGCATTCACGTTTGTTTCCATGCCTTGCCTTCACTTTCCATGCCATGCCATACCTTCACTTGCCTTTCCATGCCTTGCCTTGCCATGCCATGCCTTGTCATGCCATGCCATGCCTTGCATTGTCATGCCATGCCATGCCATGGCCTTGCCTTGTCATGCCATGCCATGGCCTTGCCTTGTCATGCCATGCCTTCACTTGTAATGCCATGCTAGGCCTTGCCATGCCTTCACTTTCCATGCCTTGTCATGCCATGCCATGCCTTGCTGTGCCTTGCCTTGCCATGCCTTGACATGCCTTGCCTTGCCTTCACTTTCCTTTGTTGATGTTTTGGTAGATGCAAGAGGTATTAACTTCCATGTGTTACCTATGAATTAGAATAGAATATTCCGGAAGAAAGTGAACCATTAAACAGATGTGTGGCAACCCTAGAAGACAAGTCGACCTAGCAGAATAAATAATATTAGAATATTATAGTCCATAAATACAAGCCGACTCCATAGGAAAAAGATAAACATAAAATATAAATACCAGAAATCCAAGTCGGCCTAGCCAGAAAACTCATTGCACAAATTAATATAAATCGAGGATGTTTTAGCTCGTTTGTACACCTAGTTAGTGCGCAAGTCTTGTGGAGAGTTGCAATTGCAGCTACAAGGAGGAATAAGGGCGTATGGTTATCTCTTGGTCTTGGTCTATCTCTTGGTGATATTCTTGGTGATATTCTTGGTGATATTCTCAGTGATTTTCTGGGTTCTTTTCTTGGTGATATTCTTGGTGATATTCTTGCTAAGTATGGGGCAAGTTTAAGAGAGAGAGAGAGTAGTGCAGCTACAACTGTTGCAGTTGTGTATGATACTTGTTCTGTGGATATGGATACTCTCTCTCTTGTGCGCTACCCTTGGAGAAGGAGTGCTCTACTTGTCTTGAGTTTTTGTTGTAGTTAGCAACCAGGGTTTATTTGTTGGTTTTGGAGTAGGCTTGCCAGAATTATTCTAAGTAAAGATTGGTGTGCTTGAGGGTGGCATATGTGAATGCCTATGGTTGGGTGACAATGATGTGACATTGTCTATGGTTAAACGAGCATACCAAAAATTCAACATGGTTTCAGAGCTGGTTTCCTTCGCAACAATCTAACCACTGGAAGGAACATCCTCAGTTTCCCCCATTGCCAAGCTCATTGAGCACTTACTGAACTCACTAAGTGATTCAAAAAATATCTTTAAAGACTTGGTTAAGTTTTAAGCATGTGTTCAATTACCAATTAGGAATTAAGGAAAGATGAAGAACTTAATGAGAGAATATAGCAACCATCATAAAGAAATGAAGATCATACCATAAGCACAAAGAACATCAAACCATAACAACAAAGTTGTTAACGAAGTTCCCCAAGATTGCCTATGTCTCCGGGCCTTTGTCTCAGTGGGTAAGGCTTTCTTATTTCTCTTCAATGCTTCAAAAGTACATCCGAAAAGTGTCAAAAGGATTACAAACTGGTCTGGCTATGTTTTGCTCGGCCTCAAGAATCCAACATAACTAACGACACTGAAAAAGTTTGAGCGTAGCTCCCGGAATTGGCCCCCAAAGTTTGCTTCCTCATTGACTTCCCTACATAAAAATGGCTTCAAGCTTCATAAACTCATCATCATTATGCCAATATGAACCTCCCTAATGCTGCTAATAACCTCTTATTTATATAGATTTTGAGTTGGTATCCTTTTCCCAACTTCCTCCCAATATCTGGCCTCAAATCGAGCTCTAGATCCTCCAATAATGGGCAAAATCCATTAAAAACAACATGAAAATCATAAAAAAATCATAACATATAGTTTTAAACCCAAATTGGGCAAATATCAGGGCATAACCTCCTTTCTCCGGGCTCCTGGCCATATGGTAAGCACCATATGCCCTCGAGCTGGACTTTTGCACTGGCCCCCTTTTCCTTTGGTCCTGGTCATGTGGGTATGGCCCATGTGGCCAGGTCCTAATACTCCACGCCCCCATCTGTTGCGCTAGCTCCTAGTCGCGGCTTGAGTTCCAAGGGCTATACACTAGGCCCTCGTCGACTGGGGCTATCCCTTAAACCATGCCACATCAACTTAACACTAAATTCGACCAGGTGTCTAACTACGAACCACCTTCGCCCATGTGGTTAGCGCATTTGGTGTAGTCTGTAGTTCGTGCCGGAGGTCAGGGGTTCGAGCTCGATGAAATCGCAACAAAATTTTTGCGTAGCCAACATTGGAAAAATCTAGGGTGCCATGTGGCACCCTCTGATTGGGCCTTGTGTCACCCTGTGATTCACCCGTACGATACAGTTAGCACCCAATCAACACACAATCAACATGAACAGTTAATAACCACGTCACCGCCGAACAACCACGTGTCGTGCCACGTCAGTGTTCGTACTACCAGGTCACCTACCCAATCAATTGTCATGTCAACATCAGTATAGCGCAGTCACCTTGCCACATCATCATCCGTACAACCACCTATCGTCCATATTGCCACATGTCATACTATCATTAGGCCACGTCATGTACGGACTACCACGTGTCAAGTCCGTACACTACCACGTGTCAATTCCGTACTCGTCCAACTTAGCCCAAAAATGTCAAAACTAAGTGACACATGTCACCTCCTCATGCTACCACGTGTCCCTACTGATGTCATGCTAACATCACCTGTCGTACTGCCAACGTCAGCAGTACGACCTATTGACTTTGACCAGTTTGACTTTTTGTTTGTTTGGGAAATGGATCAGAATGTGATATCTTTCGCATACGACGTCCATTTGCGAAAAAAATTATATGGTAGGAATCAACGCGACGATCCGGATGAAATAGCGTTCATTTCGTCTGATTCCTAGAAATTTATTTTTTAGGCCTTTTTAGATCCATTTTGGATCATGCCTCCCCACTAAGACCTTTTGGTCCTCCAAAAGGGTATTAACCAGTAATAAAGTGCGGGACATGCCACCCCACTTGTCCTTTGTCTTTAAACTCTGTCCTATGCACCTGTCACATCATAAAAAATTGCAAAACAACCATGACAACTGACAGGATATTTTTAGCCACTTGTACTTTTTCACATCTTACTGAAGCCACTACTATCCATGTTGAAAACATTAGCAGCGATAACATCAGAAATATGACTGCAAATGAGCTAATATGTTTGATGTGTTTGCACGACATTAGATTAATTTGAAGCAAAGTTTGACAGAACTTACATTCTACAACCATCTCGTGTTCATGCGTAATATCAATTGATTTATTTGGCACAATTATAGGTGTGTTGCTTGCATAAGCTTCCTTCCTTAATTGTTCCATTGTTTGTAAAGATTGATTTGCTTTTATGTGATGAACATGTACAACATATTCATGCCTTCTTTAGTTAAGTGATATTGATTATGTTCCTTGTAGAAGATTTCTTTGTGATCATACAAATAAGGGCCACCTAAGACTATTCCACATTCATTGAGTGGCACCACATCACACGTTACCTCATCCACAAACTTTGATGAAATTGCAAACTTTAAAGTGCATTTCTTTGTTATGTGCAATTTATGATTGTTTCTTATCCATTCAAGTGAGTAAGGTTTATGATGTAGCTTAGTTGTCAATCCCAATTGTTTAACCACTTCCACTGAAATCAAGTTAGATTGAGATCCACTATCTATCAATGTATCGATCTTAGTATGTTTCATTATTACTCTTATGTGAAACAATTTACTTCTAGAATCATATCTATCACCAATTTTACCTGTCAAACCAACTGCTGTGATTTTAGTCTCATCACTTGGATCATATCCCAAGTTTGTTGGCCATGTTGTTGTTGTAGCTGTTTGCCTCCCTTTCCTTTCTTTGAACCACTTCGGTCTCTTCTCTGGGTGCAATTTCCAGTAATGGCCATCATCGTGCCCTTCTTTCTTGCAATGCTTGCAAGAGAGCTTCCCTTCACAGTTGCTAAATTTGCTTTCTTTCCATTCCCATTTCTTTTGTCCTCTTTCCTCGAAGATGATTCCCCTGATACACCAACTCTTGTTTTCCCTGCTTCAATGTATGTTGCTTGAACATAAACCTCATCAATATTAGTAGGTCCAAACATAAATAAAATGTTACGAATATGTGTAGTTAAACCTCCTATATACTTCATAAGAGTTTCTTGGATATGTAATGGAATATTTAACATTAATGCCATCTTACATAATTCATTTGTGTATTCTTGCACTGTTTTCCCTTTTCTTAGTTTAAGACTTTTCCATTCAATTAAATCTTTCTCCTTATAACCCAAAGGATAAAATTGCATTCTAAGTGCAAAACCAAAATTTTTCCATGATGGAAATACATTACCAACTTGCTGCGTGCCATTTTGCAACTTACTCTGCCACCATATGAGTGTTGTGCCTGCAAGACGAAGTGATGCCAACTTGATTTGAGTTGCCTAATCCTTGATTTTTTGCACACTACAATAAACTTCCAACTGTCTGACCCAATTATCAATCCTCTCAACATTGACTTCACCATCATACATGGGCAATTCAAATTTCACATCAAGCTTAAGTAAAGGCATATCATGTTTATGTTTATAGGAATGTTTTCTTGCGGTGGATTTTGAACTTATACTTGAAGAAGAAGAAGATGATGGAGAAGAAGGAGGTGAAGGAGGAGTTTTAGGAGGATCCTATCCTTCTTCACTTTTGCCTTGTTTTGAAGATTCCCCTTGGAAAGGCCTCTTTTGTTCCAAGTAATCCTCATATCAGACATGGCGAATAAAGTCTTTTGCAACTCGATCTCATTTTGAGACATGCCTTTTTCAGATGCCATCTCCTCACTTTGAGAAGTCCTCTTTCTTGATCCAATATCTGGATTCCATTTTACAAGCTCACCTTCACCATGACTCAACTTTTCCCTGGTAATCATGCAAACTCAAAAACCAACCGTCAACCTGCTTTGATACCACTTGATCCGAAAATGATCTTTAAAGACTTGGTTAAGTTATAAGAATGTGTTCAATTACCAATTAGGAATTTAATAAAGATGAAGAAATTAATGAGAGAATATAGCATCCATCATAAAGAAATGCAGATTAGAACATAATCACAAAGAACAACAGACCATAACAACAAAGTTGTTAACGGAGTTCGACAAGATTGCCTACATCTCCGGGCCTTTGTCTGAGTGGGGGAGGCTTTCTTATTTCTCTTAAATGCTTCAAAAGTACATCAGAAAAGTATCAAAAGGATTACAAACTAGTCTGGTTGTGTTCTACTTGACTTCAAGAATCCAACACAACAAACGACACTAAAAAAGGTTAAGTGTAGCTCTCGGAATTGGCCCGCAAAGTTCGCTTCCTCAATGGCTTCCCTACATAAAAATGGCTTCAAGCTTCATAAAATCATCATAATTATGCCAATATGAACCTCCCTAATGCTGCTAAGAACCTCTAATTTATATATATTTTGAGTTGGTATCCTCCTCCCAACTTCCTCCCAAGATCTGGGCTCAAATCGAGCTCCAGATCCTCCAATAATGGGCAAAATCCATTAAAAACAACATGAAAATCATAAAAAAATCATAACATATAGTTTTAAACCCAGATTGGGAAAATATCAGGGCACAACCCCATTTCTTCGGGCTCGTGGCCATATGGTAAGCACCATATGCCCTCGGGCTAGACTGTTTCACTGGCCCCCTTTTCCTTCGGCCCTGGTCATATAGGTATTGCCCATGTGGCCAGGTCTTAATACTCCACGCCCCCATCTGTTGCACTAGCTCCTTGTCTATATCTCCTAGTTGCGGGCTGAGTGCCAAGTGATATGCATTGGACCCTCATCAATTAGGGCTAGGCCTTAAACCACACTACATCAAATTAACACTAAATTCGACCAGGTGTCTAACTACGAACCACCTTCGCCCATGTGGCTAGCGCATTTGGTGTAGTCCGTAGCTCGTGCCAGAGGTTAGGGGTTCGAGCTCGACAGAGTCGCAAATTTTTTTTTGCCTAGCCAAGATTGGAAAAATTCAGGGTGCCACGTGGTGCCTTTTGATTGGGCCACGTTTCACCCTGTGATTCATCCGTACAATATAGTGAGCATCCAATCAACACACAATCAACATGCACAGTCAGCTGCCACATCACCGCCGTACAACCACGTGTCATGCCACATCAACATCCATACTGCCAAGTCACCTACCAAGTCAGCTGCCATGTCAGCATCTGTACAATCCAGTCACCCTGCCACATCAAGATTCTTACAACCACCTGTTGTCCGTACTTCCACATGTCAGCCTGTCATTGGGCCACATTATGTACGGGTTGCGACATGTCACGTCTGTACACTGCGACGTGTCAATTCCATATTGGTCCAACTTAGCTCGAAAATGAAAAAACTGAGTGACACATGTCACCTCCTTGTGCTGCCACATGTCCCTGTTGATGTCACCTATTGTACTGCTAACATCAACAATATGACCTGTTGACTTTGACGAGTTTGACTTTTTGCTTGTTTAGGAAATTGATCAGAACGCGATATCTTTCGCATATGGTATCCATTTGTGAAAAAAATTATATGGCTGGAATCAGCGCGATGAGCCGAATGCAATGGAGCTAGTTTCATCTGATTCAAAAAACTTTGATTTATAGGCCTTCCTGGATCCATTTTGGATCATGCCTCCCCACTAATACCTTTTGGTCCTCCAAAAGGGTATTAACCAGTCATCAAGTGCGAGGTAGGCCACCTCACTTGTACTTGTCCTTTGCCTTTAAACTTTGTCCTATGCACCTGTCGCATCATAATCAATTGCAAAACAACTATGAAAATTGACAACATATTGTTAGCCACTTGTACTCTTTCACATCTTACTGAAGCCACTACCAACCATGTTGAAAACATTAGCAACGATAACATCAGAAATATGACTGTGAATGCAATAATATGTTTGATGTGTTTGCACGATATTAGCTTATCTTGAAGAAAAGTATGTTGGACACACCTACCACACTTAGAGGGGGGGGGGGGG
>ML803086.1:167849-186220 GCA_009831015.1 Picea engelmannii
TCATTCATTGTGTTACAATGTTTACAATACAAAATACATATAGGAGCCAGCGGCATCCAAAACCCTAACCCAATGACCTGGATTAGTCCAAAACCCTAATTCCTTAACCGGAAATAGAAAACCATCGGCAAAGAAACCATGTGATAAAAAACCACCTAAATATAATGCGGTACCGAAAATGCAGTCACGATGCGAAAAACAAATTTTTGAGGGTGCTGCCCCTGAGGGGGGGGGGGGCTAGTGGCCCACCCTCTAACCTCCCTAAGCGCCCAGTGTAGACGCTCAGACACTACTACTCATGCAAAGAATATAACACATACACAATAGCATCACCATAGCCACACGGACTATCATATGATCAAACAGATCATGTAACAAGTATCACCATCATAGTCGCACATTAGCCATCTAGCTGGAAAAAACCTCCAACACTACTATTTGTCCCTCCAACTAGTAGCCTCTGATGCTACAGATCGACACTCTAACTGGGAATCATTTTCGACACTACAGGTCGGCATCTAGTTCATACAGAACTAGTAACTTGTCAACTCACACAGAATCTGACTCAAAATTTTAACACTCCCTCTTAACGAGGAAGGTATTCCTCTTGGCATGAACTTCATCATTGCTTCTGCACTTCTGCACACCTCGGTCATTGTCTTATTGTCAATCACAGATCTATATGTCATAGAAATTCATGCACTTTCACTGGAGTAGAGTACTAGCCTTCGTTGGATTAGCATACCAACCTACATTGGGGTAATATACTAGCCTGCATTGGAGTAGCATACCAACCTACCTTAGGGTAGCATACTATCCTGTGTTGGAGTATCAACCTGCATTGGGGTAGAATACCAACCTGCATTGGAGTACCAACCTACGATGGGGTAGCAGACCATCCTGCGTTGAAGTAGCAGACCATCCTGCATTGGAGTAGCATATCAGCATGCATTGTAGTACCAACCTACGCTGGGGTAGCATACCATCTTGCATTGGAGTACCAACCTACGTTGGGGTAGCATACCAGCCTGCATTGGAGTACCAACCTATGCTAGGGTAGCATACAAACCTGTGTCATAGTACCAACATGTGATCTTGTAGCATACCATCCTGTGTTGAAGTACCAACCTGTGTTGGGGTAGCATACCAAACTGCGTTGGAGTACCAACATGTGTTTGGGTAGCATATTATTCTATGTTGGAGTACCAACCTACGTTGGGGTAGCATACCAGCCTGCATTGGAGTACTAACATGTGCTCTGATATCATACCAGCTTGCGTTGGGGTAGCACCCACTACTGGGGATCTCATTACTTCCCTCTACTGGGGAACACATCACTTCTCACTATTGGAGAAAAAAACATTTGGACCACTCCAAGCTTGTCCGTGACAAAATCTTGGTCAACATATCTACCACCTGCTCGTTAGTAGAAATATACTAGAGAAAGTGTCTCGTCATAGTCTTCTCCCTCTTGCTGGGAGAGTCCTCTAAACACAAATCAGGCTTTGTACATATCTAGGCTATTTATCCGCAACATGCTTGATCTTGTAGATCAACTTGGAAGTCACCACTTACTTCCCTTCTTGTCTTGAAACCAAGGAAAAGATATGTATCCCAGTCCTTCTGACTAGCTTCCTCCTCGGTTAGCAAAGTCTACTGAAGCAAGGGAATCTTCCCATAAGATCTCGTATCTCCTAGAAGCCTCTGAAGCTTCGATCTAGCCTTCTCAACCCATGGCATATGTTTGTCAATTCTGGAAGATGTCTCTCTCTTCCATCTTGAAAGTCTCTAAGTCTCCATTCTCCCTCTGAATCTTGACTCCCTATTTTTTTTTTCACATTGGGACCGCATTTTTGGGACCGCATTATATTTAGGTGTTTTTTCAGCACATGGTTTCTTTGCTGATGGTTTTCTATTTCTGGTTAAGGAATTAGGGTTTTGGACTAATCTAGGTCATTGGGTTAGGGTTTTGGATGCCGCTGGATCCTATATTTATTTTGTATTGTAAACATTGTAACACAATGAATGCATATAATATATGCTGGTTTTCCCGGTTTGGGTTTCCAGGGGAAAAATCTTTGTGTAATGTTTGTATTTGCCATTGTATCTTTTCTGAATATCTGTTTACAATAGACATTGTACAAGGTTAGAATTTACAGATGCTATGTATAGATTGGTCTGTAAGACCATGTGAGTCTTGCCCATGCCATGTGAGATGTATGGATGTGTTTGAGACCACTACATGAAGAACATATTAGTTAATACCTCCCTAGCTAAGAGGGAGTGTTGATGTTTTGGTAACTACGAGAGGTATTAGCCTCCACATGTAACCTATGACTTAGAATAGAATATTCCAAAAGCAAGTGAACCATTAAACAGATGTGTGGAAACCCTAGAAGACAAGTCGCCCTAGTAGAATAAATAATATTAGAATATTGTATTCCATAAATACAAGTCGGCTCCAGAGGAAAAAGATAAACATAAAATATAAATACCAGAAAGTCAGGTCGTCCCATCTAGAAAAGTCACTGGACAGATTAATATAAATAGAGGATGTTTTAGCTCATTTGTACACCCAGTTAGTGTGCAAGTCTTGTGGAGAGCTGTAGTTGCAGCTACAACTACATATGCAAGAAGAAATAAGGGCACAGGGTCATATCTTGTTCTTGGTCTCTCTCTTGGTGATATTCTTGCTAAGTATGGCACAAGTTTAAGAGAGAGAGAGAGTAGTGTTGCTGCAGTTTCTACAGCTGTGTATGGTACTTGTTCTATGGATATGGAGACTCTCTCTCTTGTGCGCTACCCTTGGAGAAGGAGCACTCTACTTGTCTTGAGTTGTTGATGTAGTTAGCAACTAGGGTTTATCTGTTGGTTATGGAGTAGGCTTGCTAGAATTATTCTAAGTAAACGTTGGTGTGCTTGAGGGTGGCATATGTGAATGCCTATGGCTGGGTGACAATGATGTGAGATTATTTATGGTTAAACGAGCATACCAAAATTTCAACAGCCTTGCCTTGCCATGCCATGCCTTCATTTTCCTTGCCTTGCCTTGCCTTGCCATGCCTTTCCTTGCCATGCCTTTCCATTCCTCGCCTTCACTTTCCATGCCTTTCCATTACTTGCCTTCACTTTCCATGCCTTTCCATTCCTTTCCTTCACTTTCCATGCCTTGACTTTCCTTCACTTTCCATGCCTTGACTTTCCTTCACTTTCCTTGCCTTGCCTTGTCTTGCCTTCACTTTTCTTGCCTTACCTTGCCATGCCTTCACTTGCCTTTCGATGCCTTTCCATGCCATGCCTTGTCATGCCATGCCATGCCATGCCTTTCCTTGCCTTACCTTCACTTGCCTTGCCATGCCTTGTTGTGCCATTCCCTCACTTGTCATGCCATGCCATGATTTTCCATGCCTTGTCATGCTGTGCCTTCACTTTCCATGCCTTCACTTGCCTTTCCTTGCCATACCTTCACTTTCCATGCCATGTCTAGCCTAACAAGTTGTTAAATTGTCAAACATATGTAATAAGCACCGAGCAAAACCCTAGTTCCAGAGATACTCCAACAAACGGTTTTTCGGTTGATGAAATGATAGTGTAGGGGTCCCAATATCTGAAACCCAATACTATGGATCCAGTGAAACTGACGGTTCATCCATCTGAGTGTCGGTTTGAGTTTTATCGTGAGTTGCATCTCGCCTCCTCAAGCCATTTAGGAACATTTGGCCAATTTGGTCCAGGGGCATAAAATCTATACCGAGTAGCATAACGGAGACCTGTAAGCTCTCACAAGTCTATTTGACCAAGTTCCATATGACTACACTATCCATAAATTCTCGACACAATGTTTGTGAAAATCGACCTCCTCTTGAGAAATTACACTATGCCTCATTGATCAAAACCCTAGTGTCGAAGATACTCCAACAAATGATTTTTCGTTCGATGGAATTATAGCGACGGACCCACAATAACTGAAACCTGGTGCTCCAGATCCAATGCAACTGACGATTCATCCATCTGAGTCCTGGTTTGAGTTTTATCGCTATTTGCAACTCCCCTCCTCAAGCCATTCAGGGACATGTGGCCAATTTGGTTCAGGGGCATAAAATCCAAACTGAGCAGCATAACGAAGTTCTGTAAGCTCCCAAAAGTCTATTTGGCCAAGTCCCACACAAATACAATACCCATAAACACTTGATACATTGTTCTTGAAAATCAACCTCCTCTTAAAAAAATGCACTATGCCTCATTGACCAAAACCCTAGTGCTGAAGATACTCTAACAAATAGTTTTTTGGTGAAACAAATGATAGTAGAGGGGCCCCACTAGCTGAAACCTGGTGCTCTGGATCCAATGAATCTGATGGTTTGTCCATTTGAGCCCCGATTTGATTTTTATCATGAGTTGCAACTCGCCTCCTCAAGCCATTCAGGGACATGTGGCCAATTTTGTCCAGGGGCATAAAATCCAAACTAAGGAGCATAACAAAGTTCTGTGAGCTCCTAAAAATTTGTTTGGCCAAGGTCCACATGACTAAACTACCCATAAAAACCTGACACAATGTTCTTAAAAATCAACCTCCTCTTCAAAAATGGTCCTATGCCTCATTGAGAAAAACCCTAGTGCCAAAGATACTCCAACAAACAATCTTCCGGTCGACAGAATGATAGAAAAGGGGCCCCACTAGATGAAACCCGGTGCTCTGGATCCAATGCAACTGACAGTTCATCCGTTTGAGTCCTAGTTTTATTTTTATCGCAAGTTGCAACTCACCTCCTTAAGCCATTCAGGGACACGTTACCAATTTGGTCCCGGGGCATAAAATCCAAACCGAGCAGCATAACGAAGTTTCATAAGCTCTCGTAAGTATGTTTTTCCAAGGCCCACATGAATACACTACCCAAAAATGCCTAATCCATTATCAATCACAAAGATCCTAAAATATTTTCAATTTATAGATCTTTCTCTACATCATGCTTAACATAAGACTCATTATGTCTATTTCCTTTCTTCCTTAGACTAACAAATAAGCAAAATTTATGAAATAAATCCTTGTTCATTTTATTTGCATGTGAAACCATCTAAATTCACACACTTAATAGGAAAATTTTGTTTTAATACAATATCATGCAATATAATGTAATCCATTTGATGTTTGTTTTGGATACTAACCACCAATTACCATGGACATCACCTATCTATATCCTCCATTAATGGACACTTCTAATTTTGCATGGAGAGAAGTTGAAAAATAAGCTTGCTTCATTGAGAAAATCCAAAATTTTTAGTGCCATGCAGATGAAATTTCATCACAAAGCTCAAAAAATTAAAAACAATGGCATTTTGTCCCACACATTTTTTCAATTGGGAAAAAGATTTAGTTTGATACTTAGAATGAATAATCACAACCCACATTGTAAGCTCGAGCCACTATGATATTTTCCATATACCATGTTTTGGAGCAATGTGGTGACATTTCCTTCAATCTTGATTTACCACTATACCTTAGGATGCACCTGGTGTTCAACATGGATTACCACTACCTTAAGTTCCTTCTATTCTTTATAAAATCATCATGCAACCTATGGATCCAACTGATATCAACTGTACATTTGCTTTTGTTATGTATCCCTCTTCTATGCAATTCAATCTCAAGATGGTGTGACATACTCATAACAAGGCTATTAACTCTTCAAAATTATCAAAGACTACTAATTCCACACACGTGCATAGTACAATTGAGCTAGTGTGACATAACTTCCTGCATTTGTTGGATAATACCAAGAATATTTCTTCTTCAAAAGAGAATTATGTTAGGGTACCAGCCTAACTCCCCTAGTTAGAGGAATATATTGTTACTTAACATATTGATGACCATATTTGTTGAATAATGCCCTACAAGTTAGTAGAGTGTGAAATCAATAAATGTAAAGTGGCCTTATTAAATAAGGTCCACTGGTTAGTAGTTGAGGCCTCATTAATGGAGGCCCACTAGATGGTTAAGATTTTTGTCAAATAAAAACTATATATAGTAGTAGAAGCTATATAATTGGTTTTCAAATAAATATAATTGTATTTGGAGCTTTGATCATGTTGGAGGTTTCCCCTCAAAGAGGCCATCAATAGTTTCTTCTCCTCATAAATGGCCATAAATAATTTTTTCTCCATACATTTATGCCCTGGAGAATATTTTACATCACAGTTGTCGCAGAGACCCTTGAGTTAACATTTTTCCATTTCAACCCATGTTAACTTATGGCCCTCGAGGGGTGGGGTAGGTTATTGAGGAGCCACCATAATTGGGTGGATAAATGGATCAAATTTGGGGCATTTGGACTAAGCATAGCCCAAGTAGCAAGGTGGCTCATCTCTACTTGGGATATGAATTATTGCTTAAGACCATTGATAAATCATTGCTTAAAATATTCATCAGTTAAATTTTCTATTTGAACAACTAAACATTCAAAAGCATCAATATAATCTTCCACTATGCTAGTTTGGTGCAATTTGGTAAGTTGGCCCAAAATATTTTTATCTCTAATAAAGTGAGAAAACATGGCTTTCACAAATTTCTTCCATGTAGTGACACTTGGAGATGCGATCTTATGCCATTGCCACCATTGCCAATGTTTCCTATCTAGATAGAGGACACTTAATTCAGAGTTTAAACAGGTCATAATCTATGGAATGAAGGGAAAAGTAGTGCTCCATTTGGTTAACCCAAATGGTCTGATTTGACCCATCAAACTTATTTAGATCAACTTTATGGAGGCAAGGCATCAGATTGTGAAAGCATTCAGAAAATGAGAAATGATTGCTAGGATCTTCTTCCTCCTCAAGGTGTTTAGGAGCTTACCCTTATGGGATCCTTCACCAAAGACATGATCACCCTCCTTAGGCTTACCCTTTAGCTTTGTAATCTGATCAAAATAAATGTCGATTTGTGCAATGAGAGAAGACATATTGGTTTCCATTTTGTTAACTAATTAGGAGATAGATTCAACCATTTGTTTTACTTAATCCACTAGTGACAAGATTCTAGTGTTTTTCACACGACCACTAGGTACATGTGGATCAGGTCTTACAACTCTGTGAACACTAGTTGTTCCTCAATCATTCTTAATATTCTTTTGGTACTTTAGAAGTTGAATATTTGCGACACATTTCTAGTGGGGAGGGTGTGCATGTTGATCCTAAGAAAATTGAGTGATGAAAGAGTGGCGTCATCCTAGGACCCTCAAAATTTTCTGGTTTTCTTGACCTCACAAGTTACTACTGGAAGTTTGTCCAAAACTATCATAAAATTATCACTTCTCTCATCACCCTACTAAAAAATAATTCCTTCAATTGGAATAAGGAGGATGAACATGCTTTTCAGGGTTTAAAATATGTTATGTGTACCACATTAGTCTTAACCTCACCTAACATCAATTAGAATTTTGTTTTGGAATGTGATTCCTTAGGAAAATTAATTGGGGCTATGTTAATGTGAAAGGATTTCTTTCTCTACTTCACCAACAAACGATTATGTGATAAAAACTTTGGCAAGTCAACCTATTAGAAGGAAATGTCGGTGATTCTTCATGTAGTGGATATGTGTCATAATTACTTGCTGGGGCTTCATTTCCAAATTAAAATTGACCATCACATCTTGAAATATTTCCTGGAATAGAGGTTGTCATCCCTAGAGCAGTGAAAGTGGGTTATGAAAATGTTAGGTTGTGACTATGAGATCATCTACAAGAAGGGAAAGGAAAATGTGGTGGTTGATGCTCTCTCTAGGAATTATGATGAGTAAGGGTACCTATTTTCTTTATCTTTCCTAGTGCCCAATAAGTTGTAGGTAGTATACCAAGAATGGTCAATGGATTCCAAGATCATGCACATGATCCACTAGCTACAAGTCGACCCACAAACACAACTAGGTTACACTTGGCAAGATGATGAACTCAAATATAAACGCCATGTAACCCACGTATTCTTAAGAAGATGTCAAACTTGAGCTTCCTTTAAGGCTGCCATTCTTTTCTGATTGTTCAGTCTTCTTCACCCATTTCTGAAGGTGTCCAATCCTTTTAGAACTTGAACTCCGAGCTTCCATCTTTTCAAAAATTTCTTCCTTTCTAACTTCATGCTTTCTTATAGTCATGCTATATGAAGCACTTCTCATGGACTGTCTTCTTGTGTTCCAACAATCCTGGGATTTGTGGCCAAACCCACTAAAACTGTGGCATCTCATGGTGTGACAATGAGAAACAATGTGTCCTACTTGATTACATCTCCAACACCTTAGGGTGTTATGAAATCTTTCATTATCTCTCCTTGCATAATATCTGCATTCCAAAGCTTTGTGACCATATTCATTACATGAGTAACAATGACCATGAATTTTTTTTCCATACCTTTGCTTTGGTGTCCATCTTGAAGGTGTCTATCTTCTTTGAGGTGGAAAGATGGCTTCTTGATTTCTTCCTTGCTTTTTTCTTTTGAAACTTTCCTTCCCTTGTGTAGATGGTTGACCTGCAACATTATTTCCATTCTTTGAGAGTGAGGAACTTACCTCATGCTTCTTTGAGGTACTTGCTTCAACATGTGTAGCTTATTTTTTGTATCTAAGACATGATTTATCATTTGGTGATATTTGACTATCCAAGATCTCATTCAAGATTGTTGAGCTATTCAAGATTTTGTTTGACTTCTCTACTTTTTCAAGATTTTGTTTGACTTCTCTACTTTCTTTCTAAGATCAACAACTTCAGATTCCAACTTAAGACATGACTCTTCCTTTTCATTTACTTGATTCTTTAGTAATTCCTCTACCCTTTTGTATTCTTCAATTTGGATCTTGAGATGGATATTAACTTCAAGACTTTTGATAATATCATCATCTACCTTCTTGTTTTCCTTCTATTTCATTCTTTAGTCTTTTGATCTCTTCTTCTTTTTCTTCTAATCGATACTTCTTACTTTCTTCTTGTTCCTTGAGTATTTTATTTAGTTTCAAAATATGCTTTTGATTCTTTTCAAGAAACCTTTTAGTGTTTTCCAAAAGATGGCTATAGTCTATATAACTATGGTCAAAGTTATATTCATATAGACCCCAATCAACTTTCTTTTTAAGCTTTGAAAGTTCTTCTTCTACTTCTTCCATGTGATAATCATCATTTGATTCTTCACAAACTATTTATAGATCTTCTTCTTCACATGTAGAGAAACATTCAACATCATCACATTTAGAATCATTGCAATAAGAGGTTTTTGGAGATTCTTTACCTTCATTGTTCTTGATGGAGTTGTATTTTGTGTCTTCCTTTTTGACTTGGTATTTCTTCTCTAGCTTTAGCCATAGATCCTTAGCAGAAGTGCATTGTCCCATGCTCTCTTTGATATAACTTGAGAGTCCATTGAGAATGGTCTTGAGAGCCAATGCATCATTCTTCTTTTCTTCCTTTGAGCTGCAAACTTTGACTTGTTCTTCAATGGAACTGATCCACCAATGGCTACTTTCCAAACACCCACTCCTTTTTCCTTCAAATTCATTTTTATTTCTATTCTCCATGTTGAATAATTTTCCTCATCAAGGATTGTAACTTCATCATCTATTTGTGTGTCCATGGATCTCCTCCAAAATTTTTAAGGCTTATAGTGAAGGCCTGCTCTGAAACCAATTGTTGGACACACCGACCACACTGAGAGGGAGNNNNGGGGGGGGGGGGGGCGTGAATCAATGTAGGGATATTTTTAAACTACCCTTCACAAAAACTCCTTAGTTAGAAATCACCATTTACTCATCACTTATTACTGTCATTTATAACCAGTTGTATGTGAACATATATCAACAATAGATAACAACAACATATATCATCAAAAATCCATCACCACAAGGAACACAAAGAACACAATATGTATGTACAATTTTCTTTTTATTATGGACTACAATACTTGGGTTTATCATAAAAAACTGAATAGAGTTACAACTCCACAAGAACACCAGCTCTACAATGCAAGACTCAACTTACACAACTCAACACCAACTAAGAAAATGATTCAATCCTCAATAGATACCAATTTGTCAACAGGTACACGACCTGTCAGTAGTGCAACATGCATATGTACGCTCCCTACCAATAGTTCAACCCGCATATGTATGTAGTCTGGGTCACAACAACCTACGTGTACCTCCTTAAGATCTAGGGTTTTCTCTCTCCTTGAGAGACTCAGATCTTCTACATCCTATGTCACATTCACTTCTATCCTTCACTATCCAATATGTACCATAACCAATCACAACACATCTATGCTCTCCAACAAATTACTCATGCTCCTCAACTATACAATATGAATGCTACTTAATCATGTATAAGAAACCATTATACTATGGAAACCATATCAGTACTAAAACATAAGAGTGTTGCTCACTCTATCAATCAACCAACATAACCATATCACAACAACCATACCAAGAATGCATTAATCATTCACCATACGATAAGCAAGAGTATCCATCAAGAAAACTATGTATTCATGCCAAAATTTCTATGGCAGATATGAGCCCATAGAATGCAGATTTGGAACTTGCTTCAGCCTTCAAGAACCTAGCACCATCTCACACTCAAGTCTCCAAGACTTCATCTAACTGTATGCACTTTGACTTCCTTCATCCCGCGTGTGTACACACTCTGCCTCACTGTAGCCTGCGTATGTACATGATTTGGCCCATTGTTGCTCGCGTACTCCTTCAGAGCTAGGGTTTCTGAACTTCCAAAAATTTCGCCGTCAAGATCTCAGACTTACAGAAACTTTGATGCATCCATGAGATCCTCTAGTCAATCTCTCTCTCAGAATAGATCTTCAATATATGCTCAAGAGATATTTTACAAGAGACCCTTGCGTCTTATTTATACTCTCCAAATAGCTTCCTTAGAAGCATATTCTTGGCCACTTTTTCCACATAGTCACCTATGTCCAACTTTGTCCAATTTTCCACTTGTTCATATATCCAATAGCCACTTGACCACTTAACCCCCTTTCCTCATTTTAGGGTTAACCACTTTCCATAATTAGAAAGTTCTCCATTTACTTTATTATTTAAATAATCCTCTTTGACTTTATCTATTCACTTTATTATTTAAATAATTTCTTCTTTGTAGGAACTTTGACTTCTTTGACCTTTTTGGGCTTCTATCCAACATATGAGGGTCCTCCAACTTCGTAAAGCCATAACTCTCAAACCGTGAGGAGTTATGCGACATTCCACATACCACTGGAAATGGCATGACAAGAACTACCCATCTATGATATTTTCACTGACAAATTCACTAATCTTTATCTCATTATTCCACAATTAAGCATGGGTTCTCTAACCATACTTCTAGGATAACTCAACCACAAAGCGTCTTCCCATGAGGGATTTCACCATAAGGGGACCACTTTGGATTTCATCCATTTGTACTTCCTATCAACCATGACAAG
Source organism: Picea engelmannii (assembly GCA_009831015.1). Classification (NCBI taxonomy): domain Eukaryota; kingdom Viridiplantae; phylum Streptophyta; class Pinopsida; order Pinales; family Pinaceae; genus Picea; species Picea engelmannii. The sequence goes on from ML803086.1 coordinate 179,316, forward strand.
ACAATAATGAGTCATATTTACATCAATCCAACTTGGAATAACCCATGACAATACATCATTATGAAATTTTCCCTTTGTCATTGATTCCATGCATGATCTCATGATTCAAAAATCAATATCAAACCATCAATGACAACACATCGATCCATATTCATCTATGCAACACATTGATCAATCTATTGACAATACATACTTCATCAGTATATTATGAAAATACATTGTTCCTTTGACATCGATGATAACATGATCCAAAAATCTCCCCCTTTGGCATTGATGGCAATACCAACATTGATGTCAAAATCAATCATTGATGGCAACATGTAGACATGGCATTTCTCTTCATCAATAGTCATGACAATCACATCAATGTGACTATATCTCCCCCTTTGACATCAAAGGAAAAGGGTAGTTTTGTCCTTGGGGCTACTCCCCCTGCCTGAACTCTCCTTGGGGCTACTCCCCCTGCCTGGATGCCTTTGATCTTCCTCTGAATAATTTCTCCCCTTTTTGAACAAGGGATATCACTATGATGTATTGCTAAAGACATATCGCTCATGCTCCCCCCGTGACCATTTCTCCCCCTGGAACCATGTCTTTGTGCTCTTTATTCAAGTAGAGGGCTCTTCAAGTATTTATCTTTGCATCTGATAAATATATCCTCCTAGAATCATGGGAAGAAGAATGACTCCCCCTAAGGGTATGTCTCCCCCTATCTTATCCGCAATATGAACACTATGCTACCACTGAAATATGCTTCTGCTGCAAATGCTACTACTCAACCAGAACATAGATCAACCACTCTTTCTATGACAATCCTTAGACCTATCCATGCATCAAACTCATGCCATACCATACATCATGAAGCAAAAGATAATCATGAACAAAACATCAACCAAGTACATCTTATTCCATGTTGTGTGCCAACCATGCACAACACCCATGTACATCAACCATGTACATCAATACCATAAGATATCATCAATGGACTGTATCAACCATATGCCAATAACATGTGCCAACTGTGTATCATCCATATGCTTCTACCAATATGCTAACCATGTGCCTCAAACAAGTGTTATATCACTCATAATATGCTTCTACCATGAACCAAGTGCCACAACCATGTATCTCAATCAATCAAGTGTCTCAACCATATCATCCCATACATCATCCACCAAGGTATATGATAAACAACAAATACCCACAAAGATATTCCATCTATGAGTGCATCAACATTTCACTAAACATGTATCACCACCTATACCAAGCAAGTGCATCAACCATGCACCAAACCTCATCAAATCATCAACTACATGTCCCAATATGTAGCTCAACCATATGCCAAATGCATGCACCAAGATATCCAACAAATATGCCTCTAACAATACATCATAGGATATATCAATTGGAACTCAAATATGTACCAACCATGTACCCTAATAGAATTTCCTCAATCTCCATTCACCACAACAAATATTAAGCATCCAAAAATACACGTACTAGAAGTGTTCCTCAATAGATCAATGACATCTCTAGCTATTATCATCATGATATATCTCATAAACAAAGTTCCATAACTTCACTGTCACAACCAACATTGTTCCTCAACAGAAAAAATGTCTCAATCTACACTCTAGGGTTAGTACCATGCATCAAGGATAGAATTTCAACACTCAACCATATGTCACCACTGTACATACAACAATTATGTATGCCAACATATAATCATGAAAACCTACAAAAAACCATGTCATACCCTACAAAAAACCATGTCAGACCCTGTAACAGAAGTTATACCATCACATCAAGATGCAACTCATATGCATAGCCTTTTTCCCAATGCTCTTACCACAGATACACGACCTACTATACAGACAACTCACGTATGTACGTGACCTATTTATAGGTCAGATCATGTATGTACGCGACTGTTACCAATGTAACCCGCATATTCTTTAGAAGATGTCAAACTTGATATTCCTTTAAGGCTGCCATTATGTTCTGATTGTTCAGTCTTCTTCACCCACTTATGAAGGTGTCCCAGCCTTTCAGAACTTGAAATTTGAGCTTCCATATTTTCAATTTTTTTTCCTTTCTAACTTCATGCTTTCTTCTAGTCATGCTATATGAAGCACTTCTCATGGACTGTCTTCTTGTGTTCCAATAATCCTGGGATTTGTGGCCAAACCCACTACAACTGTAACATCTCATGGTGTGACAATGAGCAATAATGTGTCCTGCTTGATTACATATCCAACGCCTTAGGGTGTTATGAAATATTTCATTATCTCTCCTTGCATAATATCTGCATTCCAAAGCTTTGTGACCATATTCATTACATGAGTAACAGTGACCATGGAATTTTTTTTCATACCTTTGCTTTGGTGTCCATCTTGAAGGTGTCTCTCTTCTTTGAGGTGGAAATATGGATTCTTGATGTCTTCCTTGCTTTGTTCTTTTGAATCTTTCCTGGCCTTGTGTAGATGGTTGACTTGCAACATTATTTCCTTTCTTTGAGAGTGAGGGACTTACCTCATGCTTCTTTGAGGTGATTACTTCAACATGTGTAGCTTCTTTGTTGTATCCAAGACCTAATTTATCATTTGGTGATCTTTGACTATCCAATATATCATTCAAGATTGTTGAGCTATTCAAGAATTTGTTTGACTTCTCTACTTTCTTTCTAAGATCAACAACTTCAGCTTCCAACTTATGACATGACTCTTCCTTTTCATTTACTTGATTCTTTAGTAATTCCTCTATCCTTTTGGCTTATTCAATTTGGGTCTTGAGATGGATATTAACTTTAAGACTTTTGCTAATCTCATCATCTACCTTCTTGTTTTCTTCTATTTCATTATTTAGTCTTTTGATATCTTCTTCTTTTTCTTCTAACTGAGACTTCTTACTTCCTTCTTGTTCCTTGAGTATTTTCTTTTGTTTCAAAATATGTTTTTGATTCTTTTCAAGAAGCCTTTTAGTGTTCTCCGAAAGATAGCTATAGTCTATATAAATATGGTCATAGTTGTATTCATATAGACCCCAATCAACTTTCTTTTTAAGCTTTGAAAGTTATTCTTCCACTTCTTTCATGGGATAATCATCATTTGATTCTTCACAAACTATCTATAGATATTCTTCTTCACATGTAGAGAAACATTCAACATCATCGCATTTAGAATCATTGCAATCAGAGGCTTTTGGAGATTCTTTACGTTCATTTTTCTTGATGGAGTTGTCTTTTGTGTCTTCCTTTTTGACTTGGTATGCCTTCTATAGCTTTAGCCATAGATCCTTGGTGTAAGTGCAATGTCACATGCTCTCTTTGATGGAACTTGAGAGTCCATTGAGAATGGTCTTGAGAGCCAATGCATCATTCTTATTTTATTCAACTTGAGCTACAAACTTTGACTTTTTATTCAATGGAACTGATCCACCAATGGTTGCTTTCCAAACACCCACTCCTTTTTCCTTCAAATGCACTTTCATATCTATTCTCCATGTTGAATAATTTTCCTCATCAAGGATTGGAACTTCATCATCCATTTGTGTGTCCATGGATCTCCTCCAAGCTTGTTAAGGCTTATAGTGAAGGCCTGCTCTGAAACCAATTTTTGGACACACCAACCACACTAAGAGGGGGGGGGTGGTGAATCAATGTAGGGATATTTTTAAACTACCCTTTACAAAAACTCCTTAGTTAGCAATCACCATTTACTCATCACTTATTACTGTCATTTATAACTAGTTGTATGTGAACATATATTAGCACTAGATAATAACAACATATATCATCAACAATCCATCACCACAAGGAACACAAAGAACACAAGATGTATGTACAATTTTATTTTTATTATGGACTACAATCCTTGGGTTTATCAACAACAACTGAATAGAGTTACAACTCCACAAGAGCACCAACTCTACAATGCAAGACTCAGCTTACACAAATCAACACCAACTGAGAAGAGGATTCAATCCTCAACAGATACCAATCTGTCAACAAGTACGCGACCTGTCAGTAGTGCAACACGCGTATGTATGTGCCCTACCAATAGTTCAACCTACGTATGTATGCGGTCTGGCTCACAATAGCATGTGTGTGCCTTCTTAAGATCTAGGGTTTTCTCTCTCTTTGAAAAACTCAGATCTTCTACATCCTCTGTCACATTCACTTCTGTCCTTCACTGTCCAATATGTACCATAACAATTCACAACACATCTATTCTCTCCAACAACTTACTCATGCTCCTCAACCATACAATATGAATGCTACTTAATCATGTATAAGCAACCATTATACTATGGAAACCATATCAGTACTGAAACATAAGAGTGTTTCTCACTCTATCAATCAACCAACATAACCATATCACAAGAGCCATATCAAGAATGTCTTAAGCATTCAAAATACGATAAGCAAGATTATCCAACAAGACAACTATGTAACCATACCAGAATTTCTATGGCAGATCTGAGCCCATAGAATGAAAATTTGGAACTTGCTTCAGCCTTCAAGAACCTAGCACCAACTCACACTCAAGTCTCCATGACTTCATCCAACTGTACATGCTCTGACTTCCTTTAGCCTGCGTGTGTACGTGCTCTGCCTCACTGTAGCTCATGTATGTACACGCTCTGGCCCATTATTTCTCATGTACTCCTATAGAAACTAGGGTTTCTGAACTTCCAAAAATTTTTTCTTCAAGATCTTAGACTTATGAAAACTTTGATGCATCCATGAGATCCTCCAATCAATCTCTCTCTCAGAATAGATCTTCAATATATGCTCAAGAGATATTTTTACAAGAGACCCTTGCCTCTTATTTATACTCTCCAAATAGCTTCCTTAGAAGCATCTTCTTGGCCACTTTGTCCACATAGTCACCTATGTCCAACTTTGTCCAATTTTCCACTTGTCCATATATCCAATAGCCACTTGACCACTTAACCCACTTTCCTCATTTTAGGGTTAACCACTTTCCATAATTAGAAAGTTCTCCATTTACTTCATTATTTAAATAATCCTCTTTGACTTTATCTCTTCACTTTATTATTTAAATAATTTCTTCTTTGTAGGCACTTTGACTTCTTTGACCTTTTGGGGCTTCTATCCAACATATGAGGGTATTCCAACTTCGTAAAGCCATAACTCTCAAACCATGAGGAGTTATGTGACGTTCCACATACCACCAGAAATGGAATGACAAGAACTATCCATCTATGATAGTTTCATAGTTAAGCATGGGGTCTCTTACCATACTTCTAGGATAACTCAATCACAAAGTGTCTTCCCATGAGGGCTTTCACCGTAAGGGGACCACTTTAGAGTTCATCCATTTGTACTTCCTATAAACCATGTGAGACAATAATGAGTCATCTTTACATCAATCCAAATTGGAATAACCCATGACAATACATCATTATGATTTTGTCCCTTTGTCACTTTTTCCATGCATGATCTCATGATTCAAAAATCAATATCAAACCATCAGTGACAACACATCAATCCATCTTCATCTATGAAACAAATTGATCAATCTATTGACAATACATACTTCATCAATATATTATGACAAGACATTGTTCCTTTGACATCAATCCTTTGACCTTTGTGCTAGCACTTTGTAATTTTCCCAAGGTTGTGGAGGCAGTCACAGAGGCAACATCAAAACCACTTTGAGTCTTGGATCTAGCCCTCCAAGACTCAAAGAGGGATCTCTTTGTTTGATATAGATTTGTTTGAAATAGGATATTAGGCTAGCTATGCAAAACATGGGATTTGTTTTTAAGAATTGGGTAGGGGCAGAGAAGAGAAACCCTGGGTTACGAAGTCACTGTAACAAATGATCGAAAATCCATGTCAATAGGCTAATATTTGCAGGGCAAGGTAGAAAAATCACTAGATCATTTAACTTAAATGAAATGGGAGTGATGGAACAGGTTAAGAAATCCAATTAAACACATAGCAAATGAGAATTCTGAGTTTAATCTTCAGTGGAAAACATACAAAACTATACCAAGCCAGAGACATAGGGTACATTAAAACCAATTCTATTCTTAATATTCTTGGAATAATTCAGAGGCAGACATTAATTATGATAATAGAGAAAACAAATTTACAAAGAGGGATGCACATCACCAGTAGAAATAGTCACAAGAATCCTACAACATAGCACTGTATTAATGAATTGATGAAAGTATAGAAAGCTCAGTGAGTTGTTTTACAAAAACTAAATCATGGTCCCCTGAATGATGCCTTGCACATTTGATTCATTACAATATATAAAAAAGACTCTCCTCAGGCTCAGGAGGTCGAATTCAACCACCTGGCCGAAAATAACAAGTAAATCCCAAAAATATCTGAACTGAGATTTTGGCCGAATCTGCTAAAAATAGGGGTATGCTCAGACATTTGTTTCTCCCAATAGGTGACACCTGAGAAAAAATTGAAGGAGGTTATTATATATGGGCATGTGCTGGAAAAAAAATCCTTTATTTTCTCCAAATTCTCCTCCATCTCGTCGAAGCATCTCCCGCAAAATCAGGACTGCAACAGGAAAAATGAAAAATTGGCAAAATAAGGCTCGAATATGGCTTCGATTCTCCCTGCTCATGGCACCTGTGAAAAAACTAGGAGAGGTTTTTGTTCTTCATCCTGTGCTGAACAAAAACCCCTCTTTGGTTTTGAAATTTCGTCTACGTTTTCCCGCAACCGTCTTTGGAAAAAGACTGGTCAAAACATTGTGAAAGTGGTTTTTTTTGGGCAAATGTGGTAATTCTGGACCCCTGAGGTGGTAAATGGTTTTAGGGGGGAGGGGGGTCCGCTGGATTGTGGAGATGGCAAGGGTATGGGGGTGGTTTCATGAAACAACTTCATTACGGACCCCCCCTCTCGTTAA
>ML803086.1:190564-217864 GCA_009831015.1 Picea engelmannii
TATATATATATATATATATATATATATATATATATATATTATTGTTTTTTAATTAATTTAAATTAATGGAATACTAACCTAATTACTAACTTAAATAATTAACTTAATTATTTATTAATTAAATTAATAATTAATTAGTTATTAGCTAGTTTAACCTATTCTAACTATACTAAAATTATTAATTAATCTAATTAACTTATTTTATTGCTAACATTATTAACTTATTGTTATTTTTAGCCTAAGTTTGTTTATTCATGGAGGGATAGGATTGGCGAAGGGGTGAAGGAATGAAGGGTGATGGACTGAAAAGCGCAACGGTGGATGAAGGATGCAGCAGGGTGATGGAGGATTGGGCGAAAAGGATGGAGGGGGGGAAAATTAAACAACCAAGAGACCAACAAGCTAGGAACTTCATCATGGGGGTGATGCCAAATAGAAACTGAAGAATCGAGTTACCTATAATTATAGGACCCCAACACTTTGAAATCAATCCTTTGACATCAATGACAACATGATCCAACACCTACTAGTTTCCACTTTAACCCAAGGGTATATAAAATATCCCACAAGTAAGATATACCAATATATTATGACTTACCAAGGGTCGAGCCGTCCTGAAGCCCACTGGAGTGGACCTCTATCCCAGGGGTCGACTACCCTTCTAGTATTATCACAATGGACTAACATTTCCACACCGATGGAATTGAACCCAAGTTTTTGTTATCCTCCCAAGTTTGCTAGCAAGTAGGGAGGATAACAAACTTGCTACCCAACCATCCGAGCTATGAACCCAAGAGATAATGTCAATCCCGTTTATTTTATATGCATAATTTTATCATAAGTCAATTTAAAATGCCTTCTTAACTCATAAGAATATTTGTATAATATTTGGCCATGTATTTTAACATTTGTTGCATGTGTTTTTTAGTGGATGAGATGATTTGCGATGTTATTTTAAAAATAATTTTTAATTTTTAATTTTTATTTAAGAAAAAATTGCAATTTCATTTATATAAATAAAATTATAAAAGTATGGCGGGTTAGTTTAAGTGGTTAAGTGTTGTGAATTACACGCATGAGGTTAAAGGGACAAGTCATTGGAATGGTTGTCTTTGTGGATATTATTGGGCCTCACTTGAAGTCCTTCCCCAAGATGTGCATCCCATTGAAAATACAAAATGTTTGTAGCATTTTATATTTGTGAAAGTAATTTTAAATCCAATAAAGTAAAAAGATACAAACTACTTTGATAAGAAACATTCAGTATAATTCTTATATAATACTTAAAAAATGAGTATTCCCCTATCCTCATGTATGTTCCACTTTTGTTTATATTGTCGCATACTTAGCAACCTCTATGCTCTACTGAGGCTATGGGGTACTTCAAAAACACTAAAAATTTTATTCTCTGATATCAAAATCGATTCCACTAACTAGCTGTAGCATTCAACAGTGTAAAACAAAGCTACAACAGTCTTAAACATTCAATATTAACACATGGATGTAGTTCTAAAATAATTTCAGCCTTGAATAGGATAATTAAATGCATAAAAATAGTAAACAATATAACTTGCAGAATTAAAAAAAACATTAATAAATCCCAAAATAGGAAGATCAACAATTTTATGTATAATTATAACACAAAAGGAGTACTTATCTTTTTGGGAAAGTACTCCCCTTGGATACAACTAAACGCTGTTGCTCCTTACCTTAGGCTCTTTGTTAAACTAAGTCTTTCTATGACAGAGGTCACTCCCAAGCTGAGGTTATGAATCCACAAGGGTGAAGTCTTAAGGTTTGGCTCTAAGTTCTCTATCTCAATCCATCCCCCATAAAACCCTTATAGAAAATAAATTATTTTGTAGCTATCCCAATCAACTAGTACTCTTCCCCTCTCATCATGTGATGCATGAGCATTTCACCTCCAAAATCAACCATGTTGATTGACCTAGGGGTATTTACATTTACCAAGGGAGTGGGTTCCCTAAAACCTCAAATTAATGTAATTTCTCATATTTTAGTTGGATTCTAGAAGGATAGGGTTTGTTTTCCCTATTTGAATTGTAAGAGCTTAATTGAGCGATTAGTTGAGTTTAGGTAGATTATCCTAAGTATGGAGGATTCGATTCCATTTGATCATTATCAATTGTAAAGTACGAGAGTGATGTAATGGTTGTTAGTTGCACAATCTTAGGGAATTGTTGATGGTCAAGAACTTGACCTTCCATGCTTAAAATTTTAATCCCGCGGGAAATCATAAAGGAGTGCATGTAGAGACAGAGTAAGAAAGGGGAATTGAGTGTGTAAGAGGCTGAGTGTGTCCAATAGGACAATTAGAGGCCAACTAAATGTAAATCACTCTAGAAGGGTGAGGAGACCTTATGTAAATTATGTATAGAGATTCATTAAAATAATTCTTGTGGTTATTTTATTTTTTTTGTCAGTGTGGAGATTGCATACTCCCTTTTATTTCCTGCGTAGGATATCAAAGTTCAAAATGGACTCTCACAAAGTGTTTTTTGTAGGATTTGCGCAGGTAGAGCTGAGTGTTATAGGTTAGGTGAGCAACATAAGGTACAATTGTCATTCATGGTTTATTAGTGGAAGGATCAACAATCCAAATCTCGTCAAACTATACCTTGAAGGAAGGATAATTTATAACCATTGGATCACCCCACAATTAAGTCACGCCCATTGGATCAGAGTTGGAAAGATTCTGAAAAGCCTCGATATATGGTGGTTGTTGACGCTTAAAATCACAACGATGATTATTGCTCGCAAATGATTTCTAAGCTCTATTATTTATCTATGATAATAATAATAAACTAGTAGGTGGGACCCCCTTGTAGACTAGTGGCGCAATAATGGATGTGTTGCACATATATTTTGGTTGCTGTTATAATGAGGCCTACACAATATTCTACAGTTGATGATGCAATTCATGGTTTTATTCGTTATGGAAACATAAGATGGTTGGTCAAATGTGTTATTGCTAGATGGTTTTGATGAACATTTGCAACTTATGGCAATACTATGGATAAAAGGATCATTTGTTTTACAGGTGTTATGTTTGTGCATTAAACATTGATTTTTTTTTTTCCATATATGATCTTGTGCAAAAGAGCATATGGAAGCTTTTAAAACAAAAGGAAAACAATTATATACAAACCTTAAGGTATGTGGATTGATACAAGAGAAAGGTGATGGACCTAGATGCTATACTTATGCACTTTGATTAAAGGATTATTGTAAGGTGCATATGGTAACATCATACATATGGTTATTGTTAAAGTTTTGATATGATTTGGGTGGCACACTATGTAGTGAATATAGCATTGGTTATATAAATGGATATGTGTTTGAATTAATGGTTGATGTTATGGTATGGGCTGGCTTGTATGTTGAATTGAATAGGGATGGGGGAGGAAGCAATGTGCATTTACTACACGTCACTCAAACAAACCTCAACTGTGTCACCGTAGCCATAGTTGCATTTGGTTTTTCGCATCTGGTGGTTGTGGAAGCTCCACAATTTTTGGTTTTAAAGAAAAACACAATCCAACTCTCCCTCAAAGTGATTTTTCTAGGTATGGCTCCTTTACTTTCCATCCATGATGGTCCCTCTGTATTATGAATCGATTTGTTGGCTTAGGATTGCACGAGGTCTGTGTTTTTTCTTGAGTTTTGACTGTGTATCAGTCTTGTGCATATGGTTTCTTTTGTGAATAATCTGGACTTTTGGCATTTTAAAGGAAAAGAATGGGTTTTATTCCATGGATAGGATGTGCATTGTTTTTTGGTGTAAAATATGCCGGTCAACTTGGGGTTTTACTCTAGTTCTATGTGGAAAATTTTGATGATGGTGTAACAGGCTTTGAGTTTTTATTGCGCGAGTTTTTACCACCAGTCTGGGTATTAGTTGCTATCACTCATGTTTGTCTCAGTCGTTGTTATGTTTCATTCCTCCAGGTTGCAATGTAACTGTTGAGAGTTACACTATTGTTGCTTTGTTGGCTGAGCCCCGAGCTGTTGTTGTTATGGCATTTACTTCACTGTCGCTATTGCCAAAAGCCTGCATAGTCACATCTTTGTATCTCTAGAACTTTGAATGGAAGCTTGTATATGTTTTGGGTGGCCATGGGTTGTGCTCGAGCATTCTTTCCACAACGTTATGAGAATTCACCTCTCTCGTTATCCATTGGAGGTGGTTGATTGTTATGTTTGGTTACCCTCATTGTCAGGATTTTGAGTTAGAATTTATGTGTCAGTGATGAATGTTAAATGAGCATGGGCTCTCTATTCTTCCAATTCTATTCTCGATTACCTATGGTTGTTTCTCTGTGATAACTTGTTTTTAAAAGAAAGGAATGAGTGACTTGTGTTTTTGAAGACTCATTCTTGATTGAGTTGAATCTTGTTACCTCTCTGCAATAAATTTTTTAAAAGGAGCACGAAATGTCTATGTCTCAGAGAATATCTCCTGTGGTCAAGATTTTTTTCTTAACCCCATCACTGTGTTAAAACCTAACATGATCATGGTCTCGTCAAAGTTTAAAGGATCCCTATGTGTGCCTGGTTTGTTGAGCCCGACTTATTTTTGGTCTATAGAGCACGAATTGGTTCTGCTGAGCTCGACTTATTTCTCCCGAGATTGATGTGGTTTTGTTCTTCCTTAGGCATGCTATTGGCCCTTGACCAAGTTTTGAGGATCCTTAGTCATGTTTGACCTATTTTGGGACTTCGATAGGCTGTCTAAGGCAGAGTGCAAGTCGAAGCAGAGATCGCGGGATCTCGACCCCTTGTTTAGGGATTTTTGGGTTTTGGGCTTATGTAATCGGTATGGGGATGTCCGCCCATGGGTTTATCCATGTTTAGGCCCTTTTTGTAATGTATAAATAGAAGTCTAGGCGATGTAAGAAAGAGAGAGAGGCTTGATACCTAGCCAAGTGATAAGTGTAAATTATAAATGCTTTGTGCATGCTATGTTGAGAATTTGTAGAGCTAAGTGTAAGAGACTGTGTAAAGGCTTTGTGCTGTAATCTAGCTTGGGGAAGGAGGATCTAGCGAAGTGCATGCAAATCTCCTGTCCTATGCGGAATATGATCTTGTGGCTCCATGCATGTAGAATATTGACATAAGACAATAAAAGAGAAGAAGAGTTGGTGGACATATCCCCAGGTTGGGGGTGAACCACGTATATCCTGTGTTTCTATGATTTTGTGCGATGTATTGATGTGTTTATGTGTTTACTTGCTTAGTGATTTGATATAGATGAATGATAGATATATCTGTTGATGCTTTGTGCTTAATAATATGAATGAATGCTAGATATAACCTATGTGAATGTGCTTAGTGCTTGAATATACTAGATCTGGGTGAATACTGAGCTGATCTGTTGTTAGGGTTTACCTGCGCTGTAAAATAAGGCTGAATACCAATGATATATAACTAATAAATGCTCTGTTAAGGTGTTACAATCACATATCTATGTCCTAGCTAAGGTTGCAGACACTGGAGTCCTGCAACCATCCTTGCCTCTACCTCGGGTGAGAATGCATTTGCTTTGCAGGTGTTACCGAAAGGGCCGATAGTTAGGGTTTTTTTGGTGCATTGTTGAAGCGTTGAACCCTGGGTCTGCCCCTATGCCAAAAAATGGTTTTGTTGTCAAGACCCGAAACTGTGATTGCTGAGAAGTGAAGAAAAGAGAAAGCTATGTGCATAGATCTGTTTCCCTAGAGCACAATATTCTACTTGACTTGTGAAGCTCTGTGCTAAGAAGAGAAGTCAGATCTGAAGAAAGGAGGTAAGATATTAAATCCCCGTGCTCTAATAAAGGTAAGAACAATGAAAATTGTTGATTGAAAAGGTAATATAAGTGGAAATTTTTGTTTCGAATGTATGAATATAGGTATGTTTGATAAATTTTTCCCTAGCCTGAAAACTAGGGCACATCTAGAAGAAAGAAGATTTGATATGAGTAGATCTGATAGAAATGATGAAAGATATGTTATTCCTATGCATAGAAAGAATGTTTGGACTAACAAATGGATGTAGGATCCTAGAAATAATTTTTTGTAGGTTAGTTACTGTGATCCTAGTGCGCAGTACAAGAAAGGTTGGGGATTGTTCAAGAGAAAGAGAGGATTAACTCTGTGCTATAGTTGTAGAAGACTGAGACATCTTGCTAAGGAATTCCCTGGTAGAGGTCCTACTTGCCTTTGTTGTAAAGATATGGACCATGAAGTTTTGGATTTCCCTAGAATGATTGCTAAGGTTGAAAGAATGAATATGATACAAGAAAACCCTAAGGAAGATCAAGCAACTACGACCATGGAAGAACCCTAGAAAGAATTAGAGAATGTATTTCTACAAATGCAAGAAACCTTGAATGATCACAAAAATGTCAACTTATCAGAGATCTTCAAATAAAAAGAGTGCATAGAAACAAGAATAGGAGACTTTGACATTGACTGTGTTCTGGATGAGGAAACATAGGTAAATATCATCACAGAAAGAACCTGGGAAATTTTAGGAAATCCTGCTATGATTCCTTCATTAGGAGGAATAGGATTATTTAGAGGAAAGCTGATAACCCTATGTGGAAGACTCACCTAGATATCTATGAGTGCTCATGGAACTTTGACAGAGGAAGATTTTGAGGTTGTTAAATTTATTGAGAGCAACACCCCATTTTCTATGTTACTAGGAAAAACCTGGATTGAGAAGGATCAAACCAGAAGAAAAGAAGAGGAAGCCCTAGAACAAAAGAAGCAAGAACTAAAAGATTTCATGACTAGGAGGATAATGCACTTGATTGAAGAACAAGAGAACAGATCGAAGCTATTTAGAACCATAAACTTGGATGTCGAAGTTGAAAGAACACAAGAATACTCACAGAAGAGTGGAGCACCTACCCCAGAGAGAGAAGAAGTATTTCCCTTGAACCCTATGAAAGAATCTCAACAACGCGAAGTTACTATTCCAAAAGGAGATAAGAATCAGAATGAAAAGAGGAATACCGAGACGAAGATCATAGGGAAGAAGGCTAGAAAGCTCAGTAAGAAGAGAGCAAAGATAGAAAAGTTGCAGAAGGTTCCAGAGGGGACTTCACAAAAGGAAGGCTTGCAAAACAGGAACTTCGCGGGGATATCAGAACAATGCAACATGGCACTTCACCATGGAGAATAAATATAACCATTGGAGGCATCATGACCATTAGATCGATGCCCCCAAATGGTTAGAACAACGATTATGACCAGAAATCTCGTTTTCAGACTGTTGGGACTACGCCGCAACAGACATAACCGCATTGATGAAGGCCTCTCATCTGTTGGAGAGATCCATTACACCGCTGTCTACTTATTTCGTCGACTGTTGCACCAAGAACAATTTTGAAAATTGTATCCATGCCAACGAGAGAACTCATTGCTACCGCATTGTGTTTACCGAGATCGACACCTGTTCTATTTCATTGAAGCATTCATTCATCGATCTGAGTTATCCGATCTTGAACGTGTATGCTGAACAAACTCAGCACAGCTGGAAAGTGTGTAGAAGAAGTTCTAATCAATTTAATGGTCGAAAAAGTAATGTTTGCCAGGATTCAAGCCTCATTGACGAGAGGAGTGCAAGCCTCCCCATCGTCTGCTCGCGGATCTGGACCATCCCGAGCTGCAGCCGAGAAAAGAACCAAGCATCGAGATGACTTGGTGAATGTGAAGTTAATCCTGACTATCGTGCCTGACTACATCCCTCCTTTGGCTGGCATGGTGAGTTGTGACAGTGTCCCCAGGGATTTCGATTATACCTTGGTTACTGCGTACCTCTTGAAGGGGATACGTGTAGTTAGAACACAACAGGATAAGATCGCGACATTAAAATTCAACGACTTCAAACTAGGGGACCATAAGAACCACAGTATGCTTATCCCTCACAGATACTTGACTAGGATGAAGGTGAAGAACTCGAAAATAATCCCCCAACCATGCACTATGAACCTCACACAGTCCACCATCTTGAATGTGATGAAGATTCCACATTTTGGAAGGCACTAGAAGGTTAACGCGTGTGCTAAGGTCTTGCTATCGTGCTACCATGGTGACTATTTATGGCTAGACAGACGCATCACAGTTGATCCGACGCTGATCCATAAGATCACCGGATTGAGCATGTAGGGACCAGACCCACAAGACCTCTACTCAAGGAAGGTTGCAGACCACGCCCTGACATAGAGAATTAAGGATACCTATGGAGATGAAGAAAAGGGGATGTGGTGTAGACCCCCCTTCTCTCCTAAGGGCTGCGTGACCTCCCAGTCTAGGATCATTTAAGATATTGAGTCTGATTAACTCTTTGGGTCTCTGCTAGACCCCAAACCCCCTTTCACAGGTCCTTTCTCCAAATGTGTAGGTTGTCTGAGACCCACGACTTCTCTCCCAAGCATTGTTTGAACCTCAATGCCAAACGTGTGCTATCTCCTCTCATCTAAGCCCCCTTTCCCTTGTGACCACTGGTAGTGACCACACCCTCGAAGGAAAGGCGCATCACAATTTCACATTTAGCGACCTTAGGAGCGCTGTTACCTCTATTCACCCGATAGACAAAATCACAATGACCTGAGATCTATGGTCCAGATCTCCCCTTAATTGATGACTACGATCAAGTCAGCATTCACGTTTCACGACTTCGAAGTTCCCTTGCCTCCGTTCTCTCAATAGCCAAAATCATGATGGCACTGGATCAATGGTCCAGATCTCTCCTTAGAACTGATGGTCATGATGATTTTGAGACTTTGCGTTTCGCGAAATTGAAAGACTTGTCACCTCCAGTCCTTCGATCCCCAAAATGCCGATATTTCACCCTGGACAATCAACGGTCTAGATCTCTCTTGGATCCAACGACTCAGATCAAGTCGCGGATTCAGGCTTCACAAATTCTTAGTGCTCCACCCTTTGACTTCTCCATAATGCGAGTTAGCGAAACGCTGATCGTTCGCCACACATCCCTCCCAATGTATAGTTTCAATTATTTAGTGCTTAGATCGAACGGTTAAAGTCTTATCCCCCTTACACTTATGCTATCCTCAGAGTTGGAAGATATTCAAAGGATTCAAAGGCTTCGACCTTTGTCCTTCCTGTGAATCCATTCTTTGATTTCGTCAACACTTATGAAAAGTGTTATTCCTCCTGGGCTTGGTCTCATGAAGACTTCGATTTCCCGCGCACTCCTTGCATTTCATGGATTTCAATAACTCAGGTCCTCAAGATTTCCCAAAGAGAAACTCCTCTCACCCTCTTGGTGTTTTCCTTTTTTTGGTTCTTCGAATTCTTTTTAAGTCTCTTCGACACTTAGTCGAACCTCAAATCTGTGCACTCCTTGCACCAGATCTTTACGCAAGGTTTTGGGTTCTTGTGGATGACTATGCACACCTTGCACTAGTCTCTTTGCACTCCTTGCAAAGGGAAAGTTTTGTGTTATCTCTTCTGAGCTTCAGAACTGAAACATATTCCGTCAATGCACTCCTTGCGTTCTGTGTGCACACCTTTCACTACTTCAATAGAAGAGAAACAATTGAAACTTATCCTAACATTCACAGTTCCATCTACTCATAATGAGATTCATTCATTCACTCATGAAAACACAATATTGAGAATTGCAAAACAATGTTCACACCATGCATTGGATCAATTTTCCTCTGTTCTATTCATAAGTAAAAATGACTACAACTGAAATAAAAAATAACAACTGAAACTCCAATCTCCTGCTAACTTGCAGCTAACATCTACCCTGCAAAAAACCTCATTTGGGCGTACAAAACCTCTATATATCATAGGGATCTTAGGGTTTCCCCCTTAACTACGTGTCTACTCTAAGACTATCCTATGACTATCTTGGATCGATCGCATTCCAGAGTCATAATGGAAGCTCTCGCTCCAATCACGATTGGCAGCAACATGTGTGTTCTACCATTCTTCTCTAATGTGTATGTATTTTTCCTCCCATCATGAATGACATTCCTGTCAAACCGCCATGGTATTCGCAACATAATATGACATACATCCATGGGAATTACATCACATAGAATTTCATCTCTATATCCTCCTATTTTAAATTCAACCATGCATTGTTTAGTAACTGTTACCTGGTGTCCTTTCTGCAACCATGAGACTTTGTATGGATTCAGGTGTGTAGTTGTCTCCAGTTCCAATTTCTCTACCATATCTATGGATACTAGGTTATTAGTGCTCCCACTATAAATTATCACCTTGCATACTGTGTCCTTAGTCTTGCAAGCTGTTCTGAAGAGACTGTTCCTCTGCACCGACCTTTCAATTTCTGCCTCTGGTTTTAAGAGAACTTTCCTCAACATCAGGGATCTCCCATCCTTTGCTTCTTCTGCTTCAACATATCTTCTCTGTGCTTTTGAAATGTGAGCTTCGCATCCTCCTTTATTTTTCTTGGGGCATTCCCAAGACATGTGTCTTGTCTTTCCACAAGCATACCATATTATGTCTCCTCCTTCTCTTCTTCCTCTTCTTCTGGAATAATTTCTTCCACCACCTTATCTTCCTTGAGAATTTTCTCCTCTTTCAGAGTGATTGTGTGGTTTCTTAGTCTCGTCCTTAGACTTATGTGCTTTGTCATGGGTGAATCCCTTGCTTTTTCTTGGGACCAAGCTTTTACCTCTCCCTCATTGGCTTTGTTTTCTGGCCAACTTCTCCTCTGCCTTCAACGCAAAATGATAAGCATCCTCCACTGTTCTTACTGACATCATGCTGAGCTCATCCTAGATTTCATATCTCAGGCCATTTATATACTTGGATACTTTTTCTTTATCTCTCTCTCTTTGTCCAGTTCTGATGTTCAGCATATAGAACTCCTCTATGTACTCCTTGACTATCACCCCTTTCTGTCTCAGATTCTGCATCTTTCTAAACATATTAATTTGATAGTCTTTGGGCATGAAATTAGCCTTCATATTGGCTACCATTCTATCCCAACTCTTTATCTTCTGCTTGACTTTGATTCTCCTCTTAGCCTGTAGTTCATCCCACCACAGTGCTTCATGTCCTTTTAGCCTGGTGAGAACCTATTTCACCTTTCTCTCTTCGTCAACATATTCATAGTCGAAATGCTTGTCCATGGATCTTATCCAATCCAACAACTCTTCAACATCCAAATTTCTTTCATACATTGGGACCTCTATCTTCGCCCTGCCTTCCAATCTAGCAACTGATATCAGTAAGCGTTATTCGACAACCTCCTCTCTTGCAGCTTCTTCGACGACATTCTTGCCAACAGTTTCTTCGCTCTCTACATTGCTGACGTCGCCAATATCAGGTGCTCTCCTTTGTGCTACGTCCATCGCTTCTAATCTTGCACGAAGTTATCGCATCTCCCTTTCTACAACTCGATTGGGTAAAGGTTTCTCTCCTTGTCTCCTCGACAACATTGTGTTGACTGTCTGTCACACACAGAGTACAAGTTTGAGTTCTCTTGTCTCTTCTCCCTTGCCTATTGTCTTCAAGCAAAATTTCTACTCTGATACCACTTGGTGCAAACCCCCCTTCTCTCCTAAGGGGTACATGACCTCCTGGTCTAGGATCGATCAAGATATTGAGTCTGATTGACTCTATGGGTCTCTACGAGACCCCAAACCCACTTTCACAGGTCCTTTCTTCGAATGTGCAGGTCGTATGAGACCCGCGACTTCTCTCCCAAGTGTCGTTCAACCTCAATGCCAAATGGGTGCTAGCTCCTCTCAGCTAAGCCCCCTCTCCCTTGTGACCACTAGCGGTGACCACGCGCTCGAAGGAAAGGTGTGTCGCGATTTCATGTTTTGTGACCCGAGGAGTGCTGTTACCTTTGTTCACCTGATATCCAAAATCACGATGAACTGAGATCTATGGTCCATATCTCCCCTTGATCGATGAATTTTATGATAACAGTCATCATTTGCGTTTCACGAATTCAGATTTCCATTGCCTCTATTCTCCTGATAGCCAAAATCGCAATGGCATTGGATCAATGGTCCAGATCTCTCCTTAGAATTGACGGTCACGATGATTTAGGGACTTCGCGTTTCACGAAATCGAAAGACTTGTCACCTCACGTCCTTGGATCCTCGAATTGTCGATATTTCACCCTGGACAATCAATGGTCCAGATCTCTCCTGGATCCAATGACTTAGATCAAGTTGCAAATTCGGGCTTCACGAATTGTTAGTGCTCCGCCCTTTGACTTCTCCATAATGTGAGTCAACAAAACACTGATCGTTCACCATGTGTCCCTCCCAATGGACGGTTCCAATTCTTTAGCGTTCAAATTGAATGGTTGAAGTCTTATCCCCCTTACACTTACACTATCCTCAGAGTTGGAAGATTTTCAGAGGATTCAAAGGCTTCGACCTTTGTCATTCCTAAGAATGCGTTCTTGGATTTCATCAACACTTATGAAAACTGTTATTCCTCTTGGGCCTGGTCTCATGAAGACTTCGATTTCTTGCACACTCCTTGCATTTCAAGTATTTCAGTAACTCAGCTCCTCAGGATTTCCTGAAGAGAAACTCCTCTCACCCTCCTGGCGTTTTCCTTTTTTTGGTTCTTTGACTTCTTATGAAGTCCCTTCGACACTTATTCGAACCTCGAATATATGCACTCCTTGCACCAGATATTTACGCAAGGTTTTGGGTTCTTGCAGATGACTGTGCATGCCTTGCACCAGTCTCTTTGCACTCCTTGCAAAGGGAAAGTTTCGTGTTATCTCTTCTGAGCTTCAAAACCAAAACAGATTCAGCCAACACACTCCTTGCATTTTGTGTGCACACCTTGCATTACTTCAACATAAGAGAAACAATTGAAACTTATCCTAACATTCACAGTTCCATCTACTCTTAACAAGATTCATTCATTCACTCATGAAAACACAATACAGAGAATTGCAAAAAAATGTTCACACCATGCATTGGATCAATTTTCCTCTGTTTTGTTCATAAGTGAAAATGACTACAAATGAAATAAAAAATAACAACTAAAACTCCAATCTCCTGCTAACTTGCAGCTAACATCTACCCTGTAGCCAACCTCATTTGGGAGTACAAAACCTCTATATATTAGAGGGATCTTAGGGTTTACCCCTTAACTACGTGTCTACTCTAAGACTATCCTACGACTATCTTGGATCGGTCGCATTCCAGAGTCATAATGGAAACTCCCGCTCCACTCGCGATTATCTATATGTGCCTCAAAGGGTAATTTCAGCTCTGGGTTCAAGCATGCCTCAAAAGATAAATTCTGACGCTGAGTTAAGAAAGATTTCAAATATCTATTGCAACTGTCGTTGTTGGCTCTTGTATATATTCCTTGACATTGATGGGTCTTTCTCTGCGTGCTTGCCAATGATGCTCCTACATTAGGATGCAAGGTTACAAGGTAGCTTCCATCCAGAATGGCACAGTGCGCTTGGCCTGCCAGTTGATCGCAGGAAATCTAGTGAGAAAGAATAGACCTACACAGGTCATAGGGTTCGTTGTTGACCTCGCTGGAAAATGTGTATAAGGACTCCAAATGAACTGGGTGAAGTACTTAGTCAACCAGTTAGAATTGGATTTCCGTGAAGCTCAGGATCAAGGCTATGAGTTCCATTTCAACTGGCTGCTGATCCTCATATCATTTACTTCTTAGGATATGCCGGAAGGTGCAACCTTCCCAGACATTGAGCCATTTGAGCCACTCGTTGCGAAGTTCACCACGCTCTGGTACTTGAGCGATATGGGAAAACAATGGCAGTCGAACATGATATTCGACACATACTATCTCCAGTTAAAGAGGGCTATTGGGGCTGTCCCTCGTATGACGTTGAACACCCTACACCGGTTCAGACCCCTCATGAAGTTCCGCATAGATCGACACTTTATTTATAACAATGCACACGTAGAATAACATAAAGAAGAGCTTCAGTCATACTATAAGCTCACAGAGGAGGACCTCGAAGAGATAACTAAGGACTAGCCTGCAGAGCTCCTTATCCTTGCTGACCCCACAGAAATGTCTGATCCTGAACTAATTGGCAGCTCGAAGGCCACTCAAGAAGAGCATGATACACTTGGACCTAGCAGAAGGAAGAAGACCGAAGAGGTACAAAACCTGAGTAGTGCATCAGATGAAACTACTTTAGAATCACTTGGATGAGGAGATAATGACGAAGTAGATAAAAAATATACCAATGGAAAAGAATATCAACAAAAGCAAGGTGAAGTAACACCGCATAAGGATCTCGTTGATGAGGCTGATCCCTCTAAGAAAAGAAAGGTTTCCCCCACAAAAACTACCTCGTGGAATAAATCCAAAGCCACTAAGACTAAGCTGTAGACTGTGCTCACACTTGATGACTTCGACTTCATCATTGCAACCGTATCAAATGCCTCACAAGATATTATGCAGAACACTGAAGCCAAGCAAGCAACCATGTATGAAAAAATTGAGACATAACTAAGAGGGGTACAACAGACCCTTCAATCCAGCTGCACAGTATCCACTATTCCCCCACCATCAGAAGAACCAGAGTTGGGAGATGAACTCACCCAACTTCGCCAAATAGCTGATGTGACTGAAGCTCACCTTCATAGAGCACAAGAAGAGAAAGAACATGCCACGATGTCCCTAAAACAAGCACAATAGGAAATAGTAGAGCAACGCCGAGTTGCGCAACATGAGAAGGATGACCTCCACACCAAGTTCGAAGAGGAGAGAGCACAGGTCAAGCAAAATAAAGAGAAGTTGCTCGTAGGGTAGCTCAGAGTCAAAGAAGCAGTCAACAGAGCACTTCTCTCTATGACAGGATTAGATCAAAAGGCAGAAGAACCAGTGGAGCATCAAGTAGCACAACTTGCGGAAGCTATCCAACAACTTCAATAGAGAATCACAGACCTAGAGCTACAAACAGTTCCAAGTACCCTGGAGGACATGCAAGACCAAAGAGAAGCCACTGCTCGGAGCGCAGTTGAGAGGATCAGAGTATTCACTCTGGAATGTAAACAACTTAGCAGTAGAAGTGCACAAACCTATGAGAAACTTACTAAAGAACCTGAACTAAAGGCACTAGAGTCACATCTCCAGGAGGAAAAGTAGCAAGCAGTGACAATACAGGCACAGTCAAAGCTCCTGTCAACAGTTAAAAGGATGAAGTGATCCCAGTAACATTGCATTGCTCAACAGTAGGTCCAGACCATACATAGCAAAGTCATGGAAGTGACTCAAAGGCTCCAACCAATCCAAGATGAAGTGTGCCAACTGTTTGAGGAGACTGAAGGCCGAGTTGAAGAGATGGAACAATTAGTCACTGCAGTCGAACAACACTTAGAGGGACCTGTCAACGAAGCAATTATCTAAGAGTTCGTCGAGCAGGAGGCCTTGGCGCAACAACAGGTTGAAGCAATTCGAGCCAAGCTCAAATATTTTGAAGCAGAGCTACCCAAACTAGAGTGACTCGGGATGAGTCACAAGTGAGTGTTGGGGGCCTATTGGACCTTGCCCAAGTTTTGAGGATCCTTGGTCATGTTTGACCTATTTTGGGACTTCGACAGGCTGTCGAAGGTAGAGCACAAGTCGAAGCGGAGATCGCGGGATCTTGGCCCCTTGTTTAGGGATTTTTGGGTTTTGGGATTATGTAACAGGTATGGGGATGTTGGCCCATGGGTTTACCCATGTTTAGGCCCTTTTTGTATTGTATAAATAAAAGTCTAGGTGATGTAAGAAAGAGAGAGAGGCTTGGTACCTAGCCAAGTGCTAAGTGAAAATTATAAATGCTTTGTGCATGCTATGTTGAAAATTTGCAGAGCTAAGTGAAAGTGACTGTGTAAAGGCTTTGTGCTGTAATCTAGCTCGAGGAAGGAGGATCTAGCGAAGTGCGCGCAGATATACTGTCCTATGCCGAGTAGGATATTGTGGCTCTGTGCATGTAAAAGATTGATAGAAGACAATAAAAGAGAAGAAGAGTTGGTGGACGTAGCCCTTATAGGTTGGGGGTGAACCATGTATATCTTGTTTTTCTATGCTTTGTGTGATGTATTTCTATGTTTATGTGTTTACTTGCTTAATGCTTTGATATAGATGAATGATAAATATATCTGTTGATGCTTTGTGCTTAATAATATGGATGAATTCTAGATCTAACCTATGTGAATGTGATTAGTGCTTGAATATACTAGATTTGGGTGAATACCGCACTGATCTGTTGTTAGGGTTTACTTGCGCTGTAAATTAAGGATGAATACTAACGATCTATATCTGCTAAGTGCTCTGTTAAGGTGTTACAATCACAGATCTGTGTCCCATATAAGGTTGCAGACACTGGAGTCCTGCAACCACCCCTGCCTCTACCTCGGGTGAGACCGCATCTGCTTCGCAGGTGTTGCCGAAAGGGCCAGTAGTTAGGTTTTTGTTGGTGCGTTGTTGAAGCGTTGAACCCTGGGTCTGCTCCTGTACTAACACACGACTTGGTTCTATCTCTCATTGGGAATTTATTTTAAAAGGAATTCTATACATGTTTAATGAACACGAATCTTAGACTCATATTTATATATTATTGATTAAATGCTTCTTTCGAATCAGGACTTGAGTTGATTAGATATATAAACACCTGTGTGATGATTGGAATCAGGGCCTGATTATGAGTTTTGATGGCAATGGATTGTGTGAATCTGTGTTGAAAAGTTTACAATTGGAGGTTAATACTGGGCATGTTCTTATTTGAGTTTAAGAAATAAATAGTTGGAATGTGGATGGCTGAAATCATAGTAGTACATATTGGAAAAATTTTGACATTCTATTTGTGACGTTATGGACAAAATTGGACATACTGTCGAAAAATAGAGGAAATTTTAAATTTTTTTCTCCATATTGCCTGATAACGTCTCTCTTGCGACATAATACAAACACATGTCACTATTGTGACGAAGGTGGGAAGACGTCGCTATTGCGACCACATTGGATTTTTGTCTCTCTTGCGACGTTTGTAAAATAGTCATCGCAATTGTGACGTCATGGAAACTAGGTTTTCCCCCTCCCAATGGTCACCTATCATTTGACCAAGTCAACTTTGACTTGGTCAACTATCGTCGGAATTGTGACGTTATAAAAGCTACAAATATGTTTCATTTTATGAATGTTGTGACAAGTTTGCTATAATAACGACACTTCAAAAAGGGTTTAAGCGGGTCTTCTTGGCGAACAAAAAGCATGTATTTTTTTTTCCAATATATGTCTATGGGGAAGAATGTCAGAAAACATTAGAGATGAGAAAATAATTAAAGAGGGTGAAAAGGGTGACAATAAATGTTATTGCCGTTGCAAAATTTTTTGTACTAGATGTCCCGAAAGAGTTTTAATAACAACTAAAAAACATTGTAGAAAATATGGGCACATGGACGAGGGATCAAATGAAAATCTTCCCATGGTAATTATCTATATATACATTCATTATCTGTTTTAATATTTATTTTATTCTCAAACTTTTATATTGTTTTATACGTGCACTAATTTTTCATGATTGTTTGTAATTATAAAGTTAGATTTCCCCCCTAACTTTATGCACAAAGCACCAAGTAGTAGCATATATGATGTTGTAGTACAAGATGAAGAACTTGAAGCAGATAATGAAGATAAAGTTAATGATCCCATGGAAGTAGATGACAATAATAACATAGTTCAAGATGATGGGACACATAAAATGATCCAAGACTTATTCGGTCATCCAGATGAGGATCATGGGGACAATAGTGATGGTATTTATGATGAACCTTTGATTGAAAAGGAAAACAAACGACTTTATAAAGGGTCAAGAGAAAATCTTCTCTCCACTACATTGCTGTTGGTGAACTTGAAAGTTAGGAATCATTTGTCGAACACTTGTATGACATAGATCCTAAGGTATGTAATATGTTTCTTCACATCTACATAAAGGTTGACTTTTCCCCATTTTTTTTAGTGTTAATTAATGTGTAAAATAAAAATGCAATAATGACAATTACTATTCTTTACATTAACTATTTATTTTTTATGTTTTAGATTGTTAGGTGACTTTCTGTTACCCTCGTCAAATATTTTACCTCGCACATATCGAGATTTACATGCCATTATGAAAGACATTGGAATGGAGTATAAACGTATAGATGCATGTCTTGATGATCATATTATACATTATGGACAACATGCGTCGAAAACAGAATGCCCAGTATGTGGTATTAGTAAATTTCAAACCGATCAGGTAACAAAAATGGTCCCTCGAAAGGTTCTCTGGCATATTCCCATAATTCCATGTTTGCAACGACTGTTCAGGGGCCAAAGCATAACACAGTTTATGGATTACCATGCATGAAAGAGAATTGAAGATGGTGTTCTTCGAATGCCTGCAGATGGTTATGCATTTAAGGAAATTGTTGCAAAATGGCCAGAATTTACAGATGAACCTCGTAATGTTAGGATTTCATTTGCAACTGACGGTGTTAATCCATTTGGAGAGCTTTGGTCTGTTTACTCAGTGTGGCCTATTTTTTTTATCAACAATAACATTCCTCCTTGGATGTCAATAAAGAGGGAGCACATAATGTTGACAATGATTATTCCAGGTATTTGTTTACATTAATTTTTCAAATTAAAATTTTTCATTTTTCTCTTTCTTTTGCATAACATCTTTTATTTATTTATTTAGGTGTATATACATACCATGGTAGTAATTTCATGTAATTTCAAACAATTAGGTAAGTACCAAGTTAAATATATGAATGTGTATATCGAGCCTCTTATTGATGAGCTACTAAATTTATGGGAGGGCATCACTATTTATGAAATTTGTAAACCAATTGGGTAGAAGAGATTTCAGTGCCGTGGAATACTTTTATGGACAATTCAGATGCCCCAGTACTAACACATTTTTGTGGTATGTAACGTTCCATATTGCACGCTTGAATAGTATATAATTAATTGAATATATCATGCATGTTGTTTAAATAATCATTTCGTATATATATATTAATAATTCACATTAATTCATCTGTTGCAGGTCTTCAAACAAAGGGTAAATTTGCATGTCTAGTTTGTGGTCCTAAGATGAAATCTTGCTGGTCAAAAAGTTTAGGAAATGAGGTGTTTGATGAGTATAGACACTTCCTCTCTAAGAACCATAAGTATCGTACTACTGAAAAATATATTTTCAATGGGAAACAAGAGACTGGACTAAAACCACAAAGAATGATACCTCACCTATGGAAGTTGGCATATGACATAATTAATCCTCGAGGTACTCATTTTGTTTATGTATCGTAAATGGAATCATGTTTTGAAATTTTATTTTAATTATTCATTTTATTTTACCACATTTGATAAATAATGTTCAATTTTTTTTATGCTTCATCAATGTCGTCATTGTGAAGGTAGTAATAATGGGCTTCCACGGGGAATGAAATGTTATCCCACTCAATTCATGAGGTTTCCTTACTATAAGGACCTAAAATTAGTTCATTTATTTGATACAATGCATATCGGGAAAAATGTGACAAAAACATTATGGCGAATCATAGATGGCAGGAGGGATAAAGAAAAAATTGTCAAAATTTGTAACGACATTCGGGAAGACAATCATGCAATGGAAAGTGTAATCCAATCAAATAACGATGGAGACCAAAATAAACTTCCACGGTTATTAACAGAGCAACAAAGCAATGGTGTAAAAGAGGTCATTCAAAATATTTAAATTTCCCACAGGTTTTTGTTCAAACATAAAAAATATCTTCAACGGAGAAAGGTGAATTTGGTGGGGTAAAAACACATGATTGGCATACCTTCATTAAGGTAATTAATCATTTTAGTATTCATATTTATATATTGGTCGTATACATTTTTTGAGATTTTTATTTTTTGTCTAGTTTTGAACAAGCAACGATTCATTTTTATTGTTACAATATGTTCTACCTCTATCTCTCCTAGATGACTTTGACAACAATGCCAAACAAGTTATATATGATCTTGGAAAATACATGAGGTAAGTAGCTGCAATATATATGAAAAAAAAATTCAATTTTTTGTTGTACTTAATGACATTTGTTTTACTTGTAATGTAATATGTATTTATATGTTTTGTTGAAACATGTTATTTTCTTGTGTCATTATCTGTAGATGGTTTTCATTGAAATAAATCTATGAAGATAATATAAAGTATTGGAAGAGAGAAATTCCTCGGCTAATGTGTGAAATGCAGAAGTATCTACCTCCAACATTTTTCATTGCAAAAGAACACTACCTCATACACCAAGTTGAAGAGATTGAAATGTGTGGACCTGTACACACAAGGTCAATGTGGATGGTGGAGAGGCACTTGAAATCATTGAAGGATTTGGTTAGACAAAGAGCACATCTTGAGGGTTCTATGGTGGAGGGATATATGGTATATGAATCCATGGTGTATATTAGTCAATATCTCCCTAAATTAGCAGCACAAGCTATGCATGCAATGGATTGCATTTGGGATGTGAACTCGATCAAATTTTTTGAAAGGGAGCAACTGTTGGGGAAAGGTACAATGAAGAAAGCGAGAGGTTATTAAATTGTGGATATTTCTAATAAATGTATTTTTTTTTTGTTTTTTGTTTTTTTGTGTATATGATCATACTCATTTAATATTTATTCTTTCATCATTTATTAATATTTACCATGGTTATAACTAATATTTATTATTGGTGAATTATGATTTTTTGATCGGTCAGTTGCTCAAGATTGGGATGCACTACATTTATACATTGCAAACAATCTTGACTGGATGAAGGTATGGATTGATAGATGTAAAAAATGTCATGGCAATAGGTTATCATGGAAAGAACTGTCTGTATTGGTTAGAGAAGCTCATCGTAATGGAGATTCCAATGTTATGCAGAGGGAAATAGATTTATCATATTGTTTGAAAGATGGAAAGGAAAGAAAATTCACCCATTTTATTTAGTTATTTTATATTATATTAATGTGAATGTAGGTGTGTTTTTTTCATATTATACTTTCCAAGTTATGTAAATTTGTTTATTATTAATTAACAATGCATATTTTACATGTATGACATATTGTAGTTGAAACACCACAAGGCTATGTGGTGCAATGGTCATAAATTTCACATCAAATAGTTGGATGAAACCAGAATTTTTTTTGATAGTGGGATAACTGCGGTATTCTAGGTCACTAATGTTTCTTCTAGGAGTGAAAAACGTCCTCGAGAATATGAAAATAGATACTATGGGTTTTTGAATGATATAATTGAGTGTGGCTTTAATTCCTTCAAATTATTTTTGTTCGATGTCAAATGGTATAGGTTACGAATGCATGAACATGATGAGGAAATAACCATTATTCAACATGCCAATGAATTTCTGATGATTAAAACAACAGTTTTTGAAAAAAAAAATGAGTGCTATGTTTTTCCAAGTCAATGTGAACAAGTCTTTTACTCAAAGGTTTCAGGTAAGAGGTATTGGTCATTTGTTGTTAGATATGATCGAAGAGGAAGGCTAGTAAAGTATACTATAGATAAGGAAGATGACATTGAAGAAGAAGATGATGTAGAGCTAGAGCAGGAAGAATATGGGTCGACAGATGAATAAGACAGAGAAGATGAATGAGGTGTAGGAGACAATGTGCCAGTTCTTGATGATGATATCGATGATAATATGCTTGAAAATGACATTGATGATGATGATGATATCATCAATCCTTTCAACATTGTTTCTGAACAGGATGGTGATACAAATATCAAGTTGGATGATCAAGAAGAAGATATAGAAGAAGGATGATAGAAATGTTTCGTTGGTCGATGAGGTACGTAACTAGATATTTTAATTTGTATGAATTATTCTCTTTAAATAATTTTTAATTATGTGGGTTAATTACATGTTTTAAAGTTTTGTTTCATTTTTGTTTTGGTAGTTTCTATGCATGATTACTATGTTTCTTTTGTTTGTTTTCTATTTTATATATTGGGTATTGGGGAATTGAGAGCGATGTGAGGGGGGGGGGAGGGGCCATATGAGGTTCCACCTTCATGTGGTTGGCCTTGTTTAGTAAAGAATAAATTATTCTCGAAACCAAGAGAATTTCATTCATTCATATTTATACTCAAATATCACTCACCGACCCACTCTATATATCGTCTCATCTTGTCCTTGTTTCATTTTAATTTTCTGATCGATCAAATTTTAAAGGAAACAACTATTAAAAGACATCGTACTAGAGCTAGAGTACATAATGGGAAACAATGACTTGTGAATGGGGCCAATGTTGAAATTTTTTCAAAATGTTTCTGTATGCACCGAAACTTGACATGGATACCATGTTCACATTTGACATGCATCGAAATTTGACATGGATAGTGTGTTCCATGTCAAATTTCAAGATAGTTCCAACAACAATTCTATAGAAGGTAAGTTCAATGTCAAATTTCAATATAGTTCTGACAACAATTCTATAGAAGGGAATGAAAAACATTGGCAATGAGACGTGCATGATGAACGTTGATGCAAATGTGGATGATCTCAAATATTATGTGGGGACATCATACATCCTTGAGTCTTGAGACCCTCCCATACTGTCAAGGCATGTGTCTAGTCTAACCATGTCAAATTTTGATGCATATAAGCACATATTGAAGAAATTTCAACGTTGGACCCATTCACTGCTCACTATGAAGGGTTGGTGCATGACATTTGTGGTGGGTAAATTTTGTGGTGGGTAAATTGGAAGTTCCATGACATTTCAAGAGATTTCCAAAAAATATTATACAGATGGAAACAACAACATTTGACAATGAGATGCCCATTATGAACGTTGTTGCAAACATGGACGATCTCAAAGATTATGTGGCTGGGACATCAGACATCCTTGAGTCTTGAAACCCTCCCATACCATCAAGGCATGTGTCTAGTCTAACCATTTCAAATTTCAACGTATACATGCAAAGTTTGAAGAAATTTCAACATTGGCGCCATTCACTTCTCACTATGCGGGGTTGGTGTAAGATGACATTTGTGATGGGTGTATTGGATGTGCCATGAAATTTCATGAGAGTTTTGAAAAAAGGTTCTATAGATGGAAATGAAGAATGATGACAATGAGACATCCATTATATTGAACGTTGATGCAAACATGGATGATCTCAAATATTATGTGGGAACATCAAGAATCCTTAAGTATCGAAACCCTCCCACACCTTCAAGGCAACTATATAGTCTAACCATGTCAAATTTTGATGCATACAGGAATAGATTGAAAACATTTCAAAATTGGCCCCATTCACTCCTCAGTGTGCGGGGTCGGTGGAAGAAATTTTTGATGGGTGTATTTGAAGTTCCATGTCAAATTTCAAGATAGTTTCGACAACGATTCTATAGAAGGGAATGACGAATGATGACAATGATAGGTGCAACATGATGAACATTGATGCAAATGTGGATGATCTTAAAGATTATGTTGGGACATCATACATCCTTGAGTCTTGAAACCCTCCCATACCGTCAAGGCATGTGTCTAGTCTAACTATGTCAAATTTTGATGCCTACATGCACATATTGAAGAAATTTCAAAGTTGGCCCCATTCACTGCTCACTATGCGGGGTTAGTGCATGACATTTGTGGTGGGTGAATTGGAAGTTCCATGACATTTTAAGAGAGTTCCAAAAAAGATTCTATAGATGGAAACAATGACATTTGACAATGAGACACCAATTATGAACGTTGTTGCAAACATGGACGATCTCAAAGATTATGTGTCCGGGACATCAAACATCCTTGAGTCTGGAAACCCTCCCATACCGTCAAGGCATGTGTCTAGTCTAGCCATGTCGAATTTTGATGCATACATGCATAGTTTGAAGAAATTTCAATGTTGGCCCCATTCATTGCTCACTATGTGGGGTCAGTGCAAGATGACATTTGTGATGGGTGTATTGGATGTGCCATAAAATTTCAAGAGAGTTTCGAAAAAGATTCTATATATGGCAATGAAGAATGATGACAATGAGACATCCATTATATTGAACGTTTATGCAAACATGGATGATCTCAAATATTATGCTGGGACATCAAACATCCTTAAGTATCGAAACTCTCCCATACCTTCAAGGCAACTATCTAGTCTAACCATGTCAAATTTCGATGCATACAAGCACAAATTGAAAACATTTCAATGTTGGCCGCATTCACTGCTCACTATGTAGGGTCAGTGGAAAAAATTTGTGATGGGTGTATTTGAAGTTCCATATCAAATTTCAAGATAGTTCCGACAATGATTCTATAGAAGGGAATGATGAAAGATGAAAATGAGAGGTGCAACATGATGAACGTTGATGAAAATGTGGACGATCTCAAATATTATGTTGGGACATCATACATCCTTGAGTCTTGAAACCCTCCCATACCATCAAGGCATGTGTCTAGTCTAACCATGTCAAATTTCGTTGCATACAGACACATATTAAAGAAATTTAAACATTGGCTTGATTCACTGCTCACTCTGCGGGGTCGATGCATGATATTTTTGGTGGGTGAATTGGAAGTTCCATGACATTTCAAGAGAGTTCCAACAAATATTCTACAGATGGAAACAATGACATTTGACAATGAGATTCCCATTATGAACGTTGTTGCAAACATGGAAAATCTCAAAGATTATGTGGCAGGGACATTAGACATCCTTGAGTCTTGGAACCCTCCCATACCATCAAGTCATGTTTCTAGTCTAACCATGTTGAATTTTGATGCATACATGCACAGTTTGAAGAAATTTCAATGTTGGCCTCATTCACTGCTCACTATGCGGGGTCGGTGTAAGATGACATTTGTGATGGGTGTATTGGATGTGCCATGAAATTTCAAGAGAGTTCCGAAAAAGATTCTATATATGGCAATGAAGAATGATGACAATGAGACATCCATTATATTGAACGTCGATGAAAACATGGATGATCTCAAATATTATGTGGGGACATCAAAGATCCTTAAGTATCGAAACCATCCCATACCTTCAAGGCAACTATCTAGTCTAACCATGTCAAATTTCGATGCATATGGGAACAGATTGAAAACATTTCAACGTTGGCCACATTCACTACTCACTATACGAGGTTGGTGGAAGAAATTTTTGATGGGTGTATTTGAAGTTCCATGTCAAATTTCAAGATAGTTCTGACAATGATTCTATAGAAGGGAATGACGAATGATGACAATGAGAGGTGCAACATGATGAACGTTGATGAAAATGTGGATGATCTCAAAGGTTATGTTGGGACATCATACATCCTTGAGTCTTGAAACCCTCCCATACTGTCAAGGCACGTGTCTAGTCTAACCATGTCAAATTTCGATGCATACAGGCACATATTGAAGAAATTTCAATGTTGGCCCCATTCACTGCTCACTATGAGGGGTCAGTGCATGAAATTTGTGGTGGGTGAATTGGAAGTTCCATGATATTTCAAGAGAGTTCCAATAAAGATTCTACAGATGGAAACAACGACATTTGGCAATGAGACACCAATTATGAATGTTGTTGCAAACATGGATGATATCAAATATTATGTGGCTGGAACATCATGCATCCTTAAGTCTTTAAACCTTCCCATACTGTCAAGGCATGTGTCTAGTCTAACCATGTCGAATTTCGACACATACATGCACATTTTGAAGAAATTTCAACGTTGGCCCCATTCATTCCTCACTATGCGAGGTTGGTGCAAGATGACATTTGTGATGGGTGTATTGGATGTGCCATGACATTTCAAGAGAGTTCTGAAAAATATTCTATAGATGGAAATGAAGAATGATGACAATGAGACATCCATTATATTGAACGTTGATGCAAACATGTATGATCTCAAATATTATGTGGGGAAATCAAACATCCTTAAGTAACGAAACCCTCCCATACCTTCAAGGCAACTATCTAATCTAACGATGTCAAATTTGGATGCATACGAGCACAGATTGAAAATATTTCAACATTGGCCCCATTCACTGCTCACTGTGAGGAGTGAGTGGAAGAAATTTGTGATGGGTGTTGATCAGGGGATCAAATTTTGCTCAATTTTAAAAGTGCTCGGAATGCGACGAAAATAGTGCCATTGCGTCCGTCTCGTCTTCCTGATTCCGGCGGTATATTTACTTTCTCAAACATAGTCCGTATGGAGAAGATATCATGATCTGTTCGCCAAGCCAAACAGGCAAATTTTTTGGGTGCTGACTGTACCTGTCCGTACAGTCTGTATGGTGACGTGGCAAGGCCATACCATCCGTACGGTGACGTGGCAGGTGGATGATGTGGTGCATTTTTATTGGTTGATCTTGGAAAATTGGATGTCGACACGTGTTTGTTTTGGGCGAATAATATGACGACACGTGGCCCAACCCGAGGGTGCCACGTGTCACTCATTCTTTGGTCATTATGTTTATATGTAAAAATTGTATTGGGAGTCCACGGGGTTCGACCCCTGGACCTCCCATAGCACAAACTTTGTAAAGCCTCCGCTAACCATTATGCCGCCCATTGTTCCTTGTCATATGGGTCGACACATTTATATTTAAGTTTGAAGGTTGTATCAAATGGAAAGGGGGACGGGTCGGGGATAAGCCCCGACCCGCGGTCTCATTGTATATATATGACTCACATATATTATATGGTCCGATCGTTGGCGTGCATTTCATTTCATTGCCTTGTATTGCAATGAATTGCAATATATTGCAATATATTGCAATGTATTTTGTATATGAACCATGTGTTGGCGTGGGGTTTGAAACCCAGACCATGTGTTAAGTATTGGCGTGCGGTTCAAACGGTTGGCATGGTTTAAAACCAACTTAACCACCTTTATACTTGCACGCGGTCATATGCGCCATGTGCCCAAGAGCCGAGGCGGTTAGGGGCTGGCGTGCCCTTAATCGTTCTACGGTTTGTATCGGTGCGCGGTTGCGTACGGGACTGAGTTTTTACGCTTAAAAGAGCATGTGAGCCAGGTTTGTGCAAGTGGGGTACGAATTGTAGAACCAGAGACAACAAGTTGGAGAAGGAGACTTCAAGGAGGCATATCTTTCTCATTTTTCGACCGTTTCAGGTGCCGAAAGAGCCCAGACATGGGGTTTTGGGACGCTGGGAAGCCATTGGAGTAGTCGGTTTGTCATTTTGAGCATTGTAAGGCATGTTTTTGAGAACTTTGAGAAATTTAATAATAATGATCCATTGGAAGCTGGACCAGGAGATGTAGCCCGGAGAGGGGTG
>ML803086.1:222637-233571 GCA_009831015.1 Picea engelmannii
CGTGGCCCAACCCGAGGGTGCCACGTGTCACTCATTCTTTGGTCATTATGTTTATATGTAAAAATTGTATTGGGAGTCCACGGGGTTCGACCCCTGGACCTCCCATAGCACAAACTTTGTAAAGCCTCCGCTAACCATTATGCTGCCCATTGTTCCTTGTCATATGGGTCGACGCATTTATATTTAAGTTTGAAGGTTGTATCAAACGGAAAGGGGGACGGGTCCGGGCTAAGCCCTGACCCGCAGTCTCATTGTATATATATGACCCACATATATTATATGGTCCGATCGTTGGCGCGCATTTCATTTCATTGCATTGTATTGCAATGAATTGCAATATATTGCAATGTATTTTGTATATGAACCATGTGTTGGCGCGGGGTTTGAAACCCAGACCATGTGTTAAGTATTGGCGCGCGGTTCAAATGGTTGGCACGGTTTAAAACCAACTTAACCACCTTTATACTTGTGCACGGTCATATGCGCCATGTGCCCAAGAGCCGAGGCGATTAGGGGTTGGCGTGCCCTTAACCGTCCTACGGTTTGTACCGGTGCACGGTTGCGTACAGGACTGAGTTTTTACGCTTAAAAGAGCGTGTGAGCCAGGTTTGTGCAAGTAGGGTACGAATTGTAGAACCAGAGACAACAAGTTGGAGAAGGAGACTTCAAGGAGGCATATCTTTCTCATTTTTCGACCGTTTTAGGTGCCGAAAGAGCCCAGACAGGGGTTTTGGGACGCTGGGAAGCCATTGGAGCAGTCAGTTTGTCATTTTGAGCATTGTAAGGCATGTTTTTGAGCACTTTGAGCAATTTAATAATAATGATCCATTGGAAGATGGACCAGGAGATGTAGCCCGGAGAGGGGTGAACTCCTTTATCAAGTTGTTGTGTTTATGTGCTGATGTTCATTGTTTATGCTGCTGTCTATGTGTATTTTGCATAAGTAATCCTTAATTTATGTGTTGCAAATTGATATTGTTGCTTTAAACACATAACATTTCACTTGCAATAATTATTCAAGTTTTTCAAGTCTTCTTCAATTTTAGATCAGGTGTATTTGAAGTTCCATATCAAAGTTCAAGATAGTTTCGACAAATATTCTAAAGAAGGGAATGACGAATGATGACAATGAGAGGTGCAACATGATGAACGTTGATGAAAATGTGGACGATCTCAAGTATTATGTTGGGACATCATACATCCTTGAGTATTGAAACCATCCCATACGGTCAAGGCATGTGTCTAGTCTAACCATGTAAAATTTCGATGCATACAAGAACATATTGAATAAATTTCAACGTTGGCCCCATTCACTGCTCACTATGCGGGGTCGATGCATGACATTTGTGGTGGGTGAATTGGAAGTTCCATGACATTTCAAGAGATTTCCAACAAAGATTCTACAGATGGAAACAATGACATTTGACAATGAGACGCCCATTATGAACATTGTTGCAAACATGGACAATCTCAAAGATTATGTGGCTAGGACATCAGACATCCTTGAGTCTTGAAACCCTCCCATACCGTCAAGGCATGTGTCTAGTCTAACGATGTCGAATTTCAATGCATACATGCACAGTTTGAAGAAATTTCAACGTTGGCCCCATTCACTGCTCACTATGCGGGGTTGGTGCAAGATGACATTTGTGATGGGTGTATTGGATGTGCCATTACATTTCGAGAGAGTTTCAAAAAATATTCTATAGATGGCAATGAATAATGATGACAACGAGTCATCCATTATATTGAACATTGATGCAAACATGGATGATCTCAAATATTATGCGGGGACATCAAACATGCTTAAGTATCGAAACCCTCCCATACCTTCAAGGCAACTATCTAGTCTAACCATGTCAAATTTCAATGCATACAGACATAGATTGAAAACATTTCAACGTTGGCCCCATTCACTACTCACTGTGCGGGGTCGGTGGAAGAAATTTGTGATGGGTGTATTTGAAGTTCCATGTCAAATTTCAAGATAGTTCTGACAACTATTCTATAGAAGGGAATGACGAATGATGACAATGAGGTGCAACATGATGAACGTTGATGCAAATGTGGACGATCTCAAAGATTATGTTTGGACATCATACATCCTTGAGTCTTGAAACCCTCCCATACCATCAAGGCATGTGTCTAGTCTAACCATGTCAAATTTTGATGCATACAAACACATATTGAAGAAATTTCAACGTTGGCCCCATTCACTGCTGACTATGTGGGGTCAGTGCATGACATTTGTGGTGGGTGAATTGGAAGTTCCATGACATTTAAAGAGAGTTCCAACAAAGATTCTACAGGTGGAAACCACAACATTTGACAATGATACACCCATTATGAACGTTGTTGCAAACATGGACAATCTCAAAGATTATGTGGCCGAGACATCAGACATCCTTGAGTCATGAAACCCTCCCATACCGTCAAGGCATGTGTCTAGTCTAACCATGTCAAATTTCGATGAATATGTGCACAGTTTGATGAAATTTCAATGTTTTCCCCATTCACTGTTCACTATGCAGGGTCGATGCAAGATTACATTTGTGATGGGTGTATTGGATGTTCCATGAAATTTCAAGAGAGTTCCGAAAAAGATTCTATATATGGCAATGAAGAATGATTAAAATGAGACATCCATTATAGTGAACATTGATGCAAACATGGATGATCTCAAATATTATGCGGGGACATCAAACATCCTTAAGTATCAAAACCCTCCCATACTTTCAAGGCAACTATCTAGTCTAACCATGTCAAATTTCGATGCATACGACCACATATTGAAAACATTTCAATGTTGGCCCCATTCACTGCTCACATTACCATGATTTGAATACATCCACACCTCCAAAAGGTCATATGTCCCTTTCATTCAATCCATCATTGTCTAATCACTATTTATTTGTCACCCATTCACTCTCAATAATGGAGAGAGTAAATGGGAGACATTGAAATAGTCACAAGACAATGATGGATTCAATGAAATGGACATATGACTGTTTGGAGGTGTGGATGTAGTCAAATCGTGGTACAAATTTTGGTGAAACCATGGTACAAAGTTCCAGATCCAACTCCAAATCACATATTTTGAAGAGGTACCAATTTTTAAATTTAATTATAATTTGCTAGTCATTTTTCAACATGAAGTATCTTTGTTTGAGAGAAACACTTTAGATCAATCCTTCCTCTATTATCTTTCCATAGAAAGAAAAATTAATATATTCCATCGCCCTCATGGATTGAGTTAATATAGGGTTAAGGATTGATGATAAGTTATGCCTAGGCTTAGCTAGAGCTAGGGGGGTCTATGTCATGGTCTACATCAAACTCTAGGTCAATGTCTAAATCTATATCTACCTCTATGTGGTGGTCTAGGTCATGGTATACGTCAAGCTCTGGGTCTAGTGACAAGATATTTGGAGGAATGGAACCTACTGAAATGAACATTATGACCATTTGGAGGCTTAGAGATTATGAGATTGCAGTGCACCCAAATTGAAAGGACCATTTGGAGGTGGAGAGATAGAGAGATTGCAATGAACCGTTTGGAGGCCCAGACATCATGAGATTGCAGTACACCCGAGTTGAAATGACCATCTCAAATGATCATTTCAACTCAGGTGTATTGCAATCTCATGATGTCTGGGCCTCCAAATGGTTCATTGCAATCTCACCATCTCTTTGCCTCCAAACGGTCCTCCTTTACGCAATGATACAATTTTGCTCCTTTGGTACAAGATGGAAGATAAGTAGTATGGCTATCTATCTCAATTAGAATAACATGGTTATATCATCTCCTCTCTTTAGTGCAAGACTCAATATAACCATCATAAATTAGAGGACAACTTAGGTCAAAGGGAGTGAGTTTTTGGGTTATGATGGGTTGCAAAAATTAGAGCTTCCACCGAAACAATCTTAAGCTAAAAAACACTTTCCTTGACATCCTTCTTGTATAAAAAGGTATCAAGATGTATTGAATTAGCTAATGAGAAGTGTGAACCAATATTTAGAAAACTATCTTTGGGGGAAACCCAAAGTTGATTAGATCCATCATTGAGAACTTTAGGCATCTTATCACTTCCTTCTGGGAAGAAAATGTCATCCAAATGGTAGGTTCCTAAGGGATCATCCTTGCTCAGTGCTTGGATTGATCCTTGGATATGTTCCTTGGTGGTTGATATAAGTCCCTAGATGTGTCTAGGGCCCCTGGATGTGTTCCAGGGAATCCTTGTTCAGTGTTTGGATTGATCCTTGGATGTGTTCCTTGGTGGTTGATATAAGACCCTAAATGTGTTCTAGGGACCCTGGATGTGTTCTAGGGAACCCTTGCCTAATGCATGGGTTGATCCTTGGTCTTGTACCTTGGTGGATAAGACCCTATATGTGTTATAGGGCCCCCATATCTGTTTTGGGGCAACCTGGTCTTTGACCAGGTAGAGCTTGGTGTAATACCAAGATTTGTTGATGTGTGATCCTCTTCCTCTCTCCTGGGATGGTCCATGAGACCTAGGAGTGCCTATGAAGATGGACATGACCACATTGTTGATGGAACCCCTTATGTAGTGATGATAAAGTTTATAGGTCATTATGAGACTCATGTGGACATGTTTTTCCATTATGGACCCCCCCTTGACTTTGTCTTGAAAGGTACCCCCTTGTTGTTTTATGTGATTGAGGTTTTATTTATGTGATTGGGGTTTTATATGTGTTTAGGGTTTTTATAATTAATATTAATATTAATTGACATTTTAATTAATTTTTATATTAATTAAATGTTAATATTTAATTATAATTTTAAATTTCCCTAACCCCTCTCCCTAATTATAAATAAGACCCTACCCTCTAGCATTCTATTACACTCACACTCACTCACTCCTCACTCTCCTATTTGTTGCGGCTACCTCAATTTTTCTCTCTTGATGATGGTGCGACCTCCTTTTTGGACTATCTTTTTAGATCTAAGTTTTGTTTTGTTGGTGCGACCTCTCCATTTGA
The DNA here is from genome assembly GCA_009831015.1 of Picea engelmannii. NCBI lineage: Eukaryota > Viridiplantae > Streptophyta > Pinopsida > Pinales > Pinaceae > Picea > Picea engelmannii. The sequence continues at coordinate 227,642 of ML803086.1, forward strand.
TGTAACAGTTTTAGATCTGAGTTTTGTTTGTTGGTACAACCTCTCTATTTGATGTAACAATTTTATATCTGAGTTTTGTTGGTGCAACCTCTCCATTTGATGTAACAATTTTAGATCTAAGTTTGTTGGTGCAACCTCCCCATTTGGTGTAATAGTTTCAAATCTAAGTTTTGTTTGCTGCAGTTGTCTTGTGATGGTCTATACCTTGGAAAAACTATTCCTAAGTGCTTATGACAGAGATCAAACCTAGAGGTTTGATCCATGAACCTACAAATATTTTTGAGCATATTATAAAGGTTTTTATCCACACATGTGACAGGTACATCTTTCTTAGATCAGGAGGTAAGCTTGAGGTTTGTCTTTTCACTAAGAAATTTTGTTTATACTCAGAATTTAATTTAGATCTGTTTATTTATTTTCTCATATATGCTGATCTTGTGAACAGAAAAATAAAAAGGCATTATTTGTTTCTATTTTTCCCTAATTCTAACAATTTTCCTATGACTTTGACCAAGGGCACACTACTCTAGGAAGCCTCCTCACACACTCTTGTTACCATTCTTCTTTCTATTCTTAGCCTATACCAAACATCACTAAACAACACAATGCCTGGAATCATACTAAGCTCTCTATTACTAAGCTCTTGTTATGGAAACTATGTGATATGACACTCAAAGCATAACTCGTATCTACAGCTTATCGAACTCACTATGAAGCTTCTGTATGATTATAATGGTATCATTATTAGGAAGATACAATATGAATATTAAGACTAACTATCTTATTACCTGTATTATACCAATCTTATTGAGGCAATGACATCAATGAATATGAGAAAGGTGATTGCCTTGTTTCTCTAATAAGCTACCATTACAGGTTACCAGTCGTATTTATTTCCCATATTCATGCCTACTCAATGATAAACCTACTACTAGAACCAATCTAATTTGGCAGTAGAGGTTATACAACCATTGCATGCATGATTTCCATTTAATTGATACTCATATGAACCAATAACATGGACTAGTAATACATGTATAAACTTATTTACTCCTATTGTGTGATGTATGTACCCGATGAGTGCAATGAATATGGAATAAAGGGACATTCACATCACCACATATAGGTGAATGGAAATAAGCTTACATCATATGTGTACAAAGCTCCTTGTATCTCATATGTAGAAACACAAGTAAATCCCAGGAATCACTTATATTACCATAAGTTGATAGGTATGAATATGGTATGATCACAACAATATGAGTTCCATCTTCTTGAACATGGATAGATCGTTTCTTTGGTGGACATAGCCCATATTGGGTGAACCATGTATATTTGTGTCTCTATTGTATTGTGTATCTCTTGTGTTTTATTTCTGCATCTGTTTTATATTATTGCTATGTGATCCTCTTTTTTCTAACAAGAAACACCAAACTATAAAGGTAAGAAATAAGCTCATTAAGAGATAAGGGAGAAGTGGTGGATCAAAATGACCTGGTAGTGCAGGTCACCATTACATGAGGGGTTGGTCACTAGGCAAATAACTCCCCAAAATTACCTACATGTGCACATGTGAAATGTTACTAAAGTCTAGTGAAGCTTAGTTACATGTATAAGTTCCCCACATATGATGTTATAATGATCATCATTATGACACTAGTTACAAGATTACATCAATCCACTAAACAAAATTAAAACATATTCTAACATATCCCTCATCTAGAAATGAAAAAACCCAATGCATGCATCAATATGGATCTTTAAGTTTTAAAGCTAGCCATATGAATGCTTCTCCTAGTGCTATAAGGTTTGGAAGTTTCCCCATTGACCTTAATCTAGATCTAAATAAACCCATTTTAGGTCACATCACAATGGAAATGAGAATCTAGTAGAAGATGCAGGATCACTCAACAATTGAGGAAGGAAGTACTAACATATCTCAATAAACTATATCCATGCTTGATTCATCCCTTTCAATCTTCCAAGAATAGACTACCTCTTCTTGTGTAGAAAAAATATTCATGTCTTCTAAAGGACTTGAGCAGTAATCCACTAGAATTTCTTTATCCATAAATCCATCCACATAATTTCCTTATTCCATACAATATATGCAAGAAGTATACTTCTTTCACACACACACATACACACACAGGAAAAATCCATAACATTTTTCTGTTGAAATAAAAATGGTAAAGTTACACTCATAAAGTGCACTATGACATGAAAGAAAAACTTAACAAGAATAGCTCCTGATATTCTTCCAATATAATTGAATGAATTTGAAATCTATTATCTCAAAATAAGTTGTCCCCAAACATATTACATCATAAGCAAAAAATCCTAGATAGGTGTTACATTTTGAAAGATTCACCCTGAAAACCATAATAAAATTATCCATTGCAGCCTCTTGATATACAAAAAAAGAAAGTAGAAAAAATGTTCAAAACAAATAAGGAAATTAAATCCATCATCCAAAATGGATAGAGCTCATTTAAATAAATATATGGAGACAGGGAGTAGGGATTTTCCCCTTCCCTTTACTCTACCATTTTGATGGCAGTATGCTATATCTACAAAGATATTTTTGACAGGGAATTGACTAAGTTGTTTTTCTCCTTATAGATGTGATAATAAGATATATGAGATAATATTCCCTCCAACAACTTTATTTGGTTATAAATTGGACTAAAACAAATATTTTGTATTCTATATGGTTCCCCAACATCTAATTTATAACCAAATTTGAGTAAGCAACAACCTATAATTAATCAATATTTATTTCTATTGTAATTCTTATCAATGTTTCAAGTGCTTTCATTTTATCCCAATTGTTAGTATCTCCACACAAAGTAGCCTCGAAAGAAATGTTGCTTGAATAAAAAAACAAAGTGCACCTATAGCTTTGCATGTATTGGGGTTGCTTTAACAGGCCCTATCAAAAAATCCCCATGCTTTTGTTTTGTTAATCTCAAGTGTGATTATATTCCTCTAAGGTTTTTTCTAGCAAAGTACCTTGAGTCCTTCATAAGAGAAATTTATTTTATAGAAAACTTGGAGGTGGATATTAACTTGTCCTATAACATAATGGCATTTCTAATTAACCACAGGGCCTAAGAAACACCATAGAAAAATTTGGTGCTTTAGCACATGTGGAAATGACATCCTCCAAAATAGTTTAATATACATGATTATGTGGCCAAGGACTCATGGAGAAGGGCATTATTGGCACTATTCCATGAATATTATTACAATAGAGAAAACTACTCGTTGAATTGACTCATAATGTTGATTAATTTCAATTTGTAGCTTACTTTCCTAGACATTTCTTACACACTTTCCCTAAATGGTCCAAGGGGTAAAAAATGCAAACCAACACTCAAAACGATATGCCATCAATTGCAAAAATTGAGTTTCATTGGGGCCATCATCCTTGAGTAGTCACTAGGGTTGAATATGTGAGATCTTGTTATTTAACCCTTGGATCCAAATTTGGTGCCTTAACACATGTGTAAATGACCTCATCCATTATTTTTTCTTATGCACATTTGCATGTCCAAGGACTCATGGAGAAGGGTGCTATTGGAAATAGTCACATGGAGATGAATCTAATGGAGCATACTACTTATTGAACCAACTCACAGTTCTTTAGTTGTTTTGAGTTGTAGCTTATTTACTTGGATAATTCAAGGACACTTTCCCTAAATGGTCCCAAGGGAAAAAATGCAACACATGACTAGGAACATCATGATATTAGTTGCAATAAGTGAGTTTCATTGGGGACATCAACCCAAGTAGTCATCGAGGTTGAATACGAGAGACCTCATGATTTGACCCCTAGATCCAAATCCAGTTCTTTAATACATGTGCAAACAAGCTCATACAAAATATTCTATTATTCATGCTTGTATGGTTAAGGACTTATGGAGAATGGTGTCATTAACATTTCCATATGAAGATAAATCCAATGAAGCACAATTCTCATAGAAATTACTCATGGTTCTTGAGTTGTTTCAAGTTGTAGGTTTCTTATGTGGACAATTTAGGGGCACTTTCCATAGATGGTCCCATGGAAAAATAAATGAAAATAACGACTTGGAACGACATACCATTAGTTGTAGCTAGTGAGTTTCATTGTAACCATTTTCCTTGTGAGGTCATTGAGGTTGGAGACAAGAGACCTTGCGATTGACAATTGACATTTTTTTTAAATACCTACATGACGTCGTGATTGCGATGCATGGTAACGTCACTCCCACGTCACATATGTCAGAGATATATAGCTGGCCGTTGATTGAGCAACGTTATCATACATCAAAATTGTGATGTATGGTAACACCACTCCCATGGAACATACTTCATAGATAAATAGATGACTGTCGGTTGAGAAAAGTTACCATACGTCGGAAGTGCGACGTATGGTAACGTCGCTCGCATAGTGTCCACGTAGTGGAGACCGAGGAAACAGGATGTCGAAATTTCGATGTCTCTGACCTCGCTGTAGCGATGACTATATGGAGTTTGGATAGTCAAATCTGAGATGACACATGTCTGCATGAAACATCGCAATAGAGACGATAGCTATTGCGTCATAAAAGAGACGTCACATGAAATGAAGTTTGAGGGTGTCCGTTGTTTTTCATTCTCCTAACAATATAAAGTGGAAATTGCGTCGAACCCGCCGTCAGAATTTGACCCAAATTTACTAATGTCACTGTGGATATTTCGATTTTGTTTTAAAAGGAAAAGGGTTTGCATTAGAACAAGAAGGACCATGGCTCGAATGGTTATGATGTTATTGTGAAATTGGCAATAGTTTTAATATGATGTTGTATAGTTATTGTATAAGATGCAATGATTGATATAATTAAATAATTCAGGGAAATTGAATTGTCTTTTTATTAAAGTCAACAAGCATTCTATCTGTAAATAAGGGACAACTAAATGATTTTGGTTTTAGAGTCGATGCTTATTGGATTGTAATCTAAACATAGTTATGGTTGCTATTTGATTTAATTTATTTTTTATGAAAAATATCTGTATTATTCCCTCTCATACTCTCACTTTTTCTCTCATTATACCCCCCTCATGATCCTAATTTATTTTTTACATGCCCTGTTCTATAAAATAAATTAAACACTTTGTATGATAGTGATAAAGATATGAGACATAAATAGTTGGTAGCTGATATATTTTGGTATTGAATGCACAATTAGTTATTTAATGAATTGTTGAGCAATACTCATGTTATTACTCCCTGTCATACTATCACTTTTTCACTCATTACAATCCCTCTAGATATCCCATGAACCCCATTTCACTCCCTGCTCACTTGACAATTATTAAATAATTTATTATGGATTAAATTGCATGGGTCTTATGTCAATTTCTAAGCCAAACTTTGTTTCATATAAAGAGAATGTCATGTATGGTCTGTTAAGGGATAGTTTCTAATGAATTGCAACATATAGGATGGGTTTCTTTAGTAGAGGCAGTCATGGCAGAAACAATAGGGGAAGAGGTAACTGGAATAGAGGGCATAGAATGCCTAGATTCTCAATTCATTTTGATGCCGATCCTCAGGAGTTGAAACAACTTTTTCACACCAGGTTTTTCAATTGGATTGGGCAAGGGATAGTTCAAGCTAGACCAGAGAGGCCTCCCTTCCAGCCTCAAAATATCCCTGATATTCCTGTACCTCCCCATGTATCTATGCAACCAGAAGTTCCTAAAAATTATGGATATCAAGATATTTTTCATCTAGAAGTCTCCCATGTAATGATCCCAAATCAAATTCTTTCTTGGAATCACTAACTACTACTAATTTATTGAGTTATTAAGTGCATACAAGATTCATCAACACATGGAGATCACAATATATTCAAGATGTAGAAGCACAAGAAAAGATCTGACCTTTTTATTATGAGTAATGT
>ML803086.1:233621-248957 GCA_009831015.1 Picea engelmannii
GAATAAGAAATGAAGATCAATACAAGCAGATCTGAATGCCAAACTCTCCAGTTGAAGAATGCCACGCTCCAATAGAAGGTTGAAACCCTCAATAACTCGGCCCTGCTGCCAAAAGTGTCCAATCACCCTAATAAATATGCCAATTGATAGATTGGGTAATGGTAAGAACAACCCAGGTGACCGAATTTCCAAGATCCCTCTCAATCTCTGTAGATCTGAATTCTTCACTGAATGGTGTGCCCCACTGGATGAATGAAACCCTAGCTAGTTCAGACCTGATAAAGGAGGCCTCCAAATGATCTGAAACTCTCCAAGAATATAGATCGGGCTATGAGAATCCCATGGGAGAAGTTTCAAGCTCAGATCTCAAGAAAATCTCCCTATATCTGAGTTTTACTGAATCACAGGACGTCCCCTATGGCTCCACGACGTCCCAATCTGCAGACAAATATAGAATGATGATAACCCTCCAAAAAATCCCTCAAACTGATGGTCCTGCCCCTGCAAACAAAACCCAACTGTCGGAATGGCCCTAGGCCCTTAGGATAAGCTAGATCGAACCTCCCTCGATAAACTGGCTCTGAGACTAGAATGGTGTGGAGGAGTCTTTCATCCTCGAGACCAAGCTGTGGAACAAGGTGAGTGGATATTTCACCACTGAGTTGCTCCCAAGGGTTTGTACAAAAAAACCCCCAAACTGAATGCTCAAGAGAAATAGTAAATGCTAATCCAAAACCAGAATGAGTAATAGGTGCACCCTAGCCTCTTACTTATACCTTTCCTTCTAATTCTCTGTTGAGTTAGGTTAACTCCCAGGGTTAATATTCTATTCTTCTATTGAGTTATCTTTTACTCCTTTCCTTTTCCTTTCTTAAGTCAACTTAAAAATATAACTTTTAACTTCTTGACTTTTTCCCCCCTTCAGTGTGAGACTATGACCTAGTGGGGGTGCCCAAGCCACTGAGTCTCCTCATTACCTCTCTAAGAGGTGGGGGACATTACATCCCACCATATTGGATGGGACAAATTGTCATTGCATCCTCCTCCTCCACCTGTAAATCCAAATGCTCAAATTTCCCTTGTACATTCACCTGTTCAGTCCTCTCATGCTAGCAAACAACTTAAAACCGAGACCCCCCATGTGCAATACAAAGGCAAAACTACTTCTTCTGCCTCATCTCCTTCACTTACCCCTAGGGCCTCATCTTCTTGTTCACCACCCTTTAGGAATCCTAATGAAAACAACTTTCAACCTAAAGCCATCACGCCTTGCAATTGGTGTAACTTTTGTGAGGAGCACCATGAGGAAAGTACTTGTGAGGTAAAGAAGAGTGCTAGAGATAAAATCTTTGGTAAAAGGCTTGAAACTACCATTTTTGTTCTAGATTTTGCAGAACTAGAGGATGTCATGATCATAAACACTACAAATAAATCCTATGATTTGAAAGGAAAATATGATCCCCCTCGTTCTTCTTCTAGCCCAAGATCATCTTCATCCACTGCCATTGTACAGGTTACTGAAACTTTAGATAGTCAAGGAACTCCCTCCCCTCTTCCCTCTTCCAAACACAACATTCTCAATCAATTGGCTAATATCAAAGATGATTCTACCCTCCTAGACATGGTTGCCTCCCTTGAGCAACAAAAGCATCTGAAGAATTTCATGGAAGGAAAAGATTCCACTGTAGCCAATCTCGTTGAAGAGGTAGACAAAGAGGACTCAATTGTGAATAAAGTAGGTTTACATAATTTTAGACATCCTGTAAAAAAATCCTCCATTTTTTATTTCTGTAAATATTATGGACAAACCAACCCATTGTTTTCTGATTGACGGTGGTTTGAGCCCAAGTGTAATGTCAAAAATTATTATGGAGGAGCTAGGATTTTCTTGTACAAATGAAAATGCCAGAAGCATGCTCTCTTATAATAGTTTAAAATAATCTACCATAGGTGAAATCAAGGATGTGACCTTGGTTTTGTGCGTGCATCCTGAAATAAGGACAACCCTTAATATTTAGGTAATTGACATGTTAGTGGGTAATTATTCAATCATCTTAGGAAGAGACTGGAAAGCCTTGATAGGTGGATACCTCTCACTCGACGAGACACACTTATCCATTCCTAGGAATGGGAATAACATCATAGTCTTAAGGGAGGGAAGAATTTCACCTTATATAGAAAGCATCCCACAGCCTAATGTAAATTATATCGAGGAGGACCTAGGAGTGTATTCCATCTTTGCCGATGAGGACAACACTACCTTGGAACAAATCAACCTAGAATATGGGATGTGGCATATGCAATTTGATGGTTCATGCTCCAATGAAGGAAATGGAGCCGACATTATCTTGTACTCTCCTATGGGTAAAATTAACAACTTTTCCTATAGGTTAGAGTTCTCTTGCACAAACAACGTCACAAAATTTGAAGCATTACTACTAGGCATTGAAAATGCCTATAATTTAGGTTGTGGTCACCTCACATTTTTTGGTGACTCTGAACTTGTTGTAAACCTTGTACATAAGATATATTCTCCCATCAAAAAGTTAATGAAACACTACACCCAAACTATTTGGGCGCTTACTTCAAATTGCTATCTTTCAACATCACTCATGTAAAAAGGGAATTAAAATCAATGTTTTGCAGCCTCTCCTACTTGGCAAATTCTGCCACAAAGACCTGACTGCACCTTTCAATATTTGTATCGTCCTCATATCCCTGACAATGTAGAGTCATGGCAGGTCTTTCCTAGTGATGAGAGCATCTATGATTTCATACAAAATGAACCTTATAAGCCTAAGGAGATTATATCAATGGAAGATAACAAAATTACGAAGGGTTTGACTCCTCTAGAAAGTTCATTTTCATCGAGTGATGTAGGAAACAAAGAAAAACACAAAGAAGAGGAGTTGAAAAGGAAAGTGGGTGAAACCATTTCCTTGAACATTGGGACACCCGATTCCCCAAAGAATGTTAAAATAGGTGCCCAATGTTCTGATAAAGAAAAAATGAAGTTCACTGAGTCACTTAGTGAATTCCAAGATGTTTTTGGTTGGACTTCTGGTGATCTTCGTGGTTTTGATCTTGCTCTTATACAAAATTCCATTCCTATCAAGGAGGGCATAAAACTGGTTAGGCAAAAAAAAAAAGACCCATTAACGCCGCACTTGAAGCAACCATTCGAAAGGAGTTGGAAAAACTCTTGAAAGTTGGGATAATTTTCCTTGTTAAGTATTCTGAGTGGGTTTCCAATTTGGTTCCCATTCAAAAAACAACTGGTCAAATCAGACTATGCGTTGATTTTTGCGCATTGAATAGAGCTAACGTAAAATACCATTTTCCTCTCCCTAATATGGAAATGATTTTGCAACAAGTTGTAGGGTCACAGATGATGTCCTTACTTGACGACTTTTCTGGTTACAATCAGATCAAGGTAAAAATGACAGATAAATATAAAACCACTATTATTACACGTTGGGGCACTTTCACTTATGAACATATGCCTTTTGGCTTATCTAATGCATGTGCCTCTTTCCAAAGAGCTATGCAAATATCTTTTGACGATTTGATTAGCAAAATTATTCAAACTTATCTTGATGACTTAACTGTGTATTCAAAAAACTGATCAGATCTTTTTGGTCATCTTAGAAAGGTTCTCATGCGATGTAGGAAATTAAACATTTCTTTAAATCCTTCTAAGTCTATCGTCGGTGTTACCAAGAGAAAGCTCCTTGGACACATTGTCTCTGATTCAAGAATAAACATAAATCCTGAAAGGATTACTACTATCTTAAATATTCCTGCTCCTACTTCAAAAAAGGAGGTTCAAGCCTTTATGGGAATTATCAACTTTGTCCATAGGTTTGTTCCTGATTTTATTGTAATGGTTAAACCGATTCATAATATTCTTAAGCAATATCCCTCCTTTTCTTGAAATGATGACATCGAAAATGCTTTTGTAAGGGTCAAGAAGGCAATCAGTTCCGCACCAGTTTTGGCGAAGCCATATTTTGAGAAAGAATTTATTATATATACTAATGCCACAAAGGAAGTAGTTTCTGCTATCCTCATGTAATGTGATGACCAATTTAACGAGAAACCAATATCTTACATGATTCAAAGCTTGTCAGATGATGAATTTAAATATTCTTATATTGAAAAGCTTGCTTTCAATCTTGTTAAAGATGTTGAAAAATTTCACCACTTTATCTTAGGTAAGCACACACTGGTAAAAGTCCCTTCAGCTACTGTCAAGTTTTTGATCTCATAGACTTATCTTTCAGGAAATATTGCACATTGGCTTGCTAAGATCCAGGATCATGATTTAACTATCATGAATTATAAAACCATTAAGGGATGTGACTTAGCCCTTCACTTATCTCAGCATGCAGAAGCAAGTGAAGAAATTGATGAACATGATAGCTCTCTGTCAACACTATTTTATATTGACAGTCAAATCCTTCCTGTAGCTGAACATCCTTGGTATAAAGATCTGGTGTATTACTTGCAAAAATAGAGATGTATAGATAACTTAGATACCCATAAAAAGACAAGGCAACATCTTAAATCTTTCAGATATGTCATTTTAGGAGACTTGTTGCTTAGGAGATCTACCGATGGTATGTTACTTCGCTATGTGAATAATGAGGAAGCACATAAATTATTACAAGAGACCCATGGATCTTCAGATTCTGTTATTCATGTAGGAGGTTACTTTTCTGCTAAGACAACTGCTTTTAAAATTATCAGGAAAGAGTACTATTGGACTTCAATTTTTTGTGATTCCTATAATTTTTCAAGATCTTGACAAGTGCCAGAAGTTTTCTAGGAAAGAGCGTCTTTCTGCCATGCCTTTAAAACTTGTCCTCCCTGACTTTCCTTTTTCAGAATGGGGCCTGGACTTTATTGGTCCTATTAATCCTCCATCTTTAGCAGGGAAAGGTTTTATTTTGACATCCACATAATATTTTACGAAGTGGACTAAAGCTGTCCCACAATGAGCATGTGATTTCTTTCTTTGAGACTAATATTTTTTCCAGATTTGATATTCCTTTGGAAATTATTACAGAAAATGGTCCCACTTTTCTTTCTGCTAAGCTGACTCAGTTTCTAGCTAAACTGGGGGTTAAACATTTTACCTCATCATCTTATTATCCCCAAGGAAATGGACAAGCCAAGTCTACTAACAAGAATCTAGTTAGAATTATCAGGAGGCTCATTGAAGATAAGCCTCGTGAATGACACACTCTCCTCACTTACGCCCTTTGGGAATATCACACTACCACCAAGGTGAGCATTGGTTGCACTCCTTTCTAGCTTGTTTATGGTCAAGAAGCCATTCTACCTATCAAGCTGGAACTTTCTTCTCTAAGGTTGATGCTACAGGTTGAAGAATTAAATTCTTCCAATACCTCTCAAAGAATGAATGCACTCTTGGCTTTAGAGGAACAAAGGACGTTTTCCTTGGATAACATAAAGAAAAGACAACAAACTTTTAAAAGATATTTCAATAAAAGTGCCAAAGCTTTCAAATTTAAAGTTAATGAGAAGGTATTGTTGTGGGATTCAACTCATGTTGATAGAGGAAGGCATTCAAAGTTACAAAAGTTATGGCTGGGTCCTTTTAAGATTGCTTTTGTCCTGGGTGCAAATTCCTATATCCTAAAAGACTTGGAAGAGCATTTGTTTTCCTATAGCACCAACGGTTTCCACTTAAAACACTATGTGGAACCAAATTGAAAGTTTAAATTATGTATGGAAGTTTTTTTGTATTATAGTTTTATTTTATTGCTTTGATTTTACTTTGTTGTTATTTCCTTTGTTGTTTCATTTCTTCTTTTCATTTCTTTCATTGACTTCTTTTCTTGTCAGAAATAAAATGTTGGATCGATTTTTCCACAACGACGCTTTTCCGCAAGTATTGTTCATCAATAAAAAATAGGTTACACAACTGTCATGATGTTCCCCCTTGAAGACATCATTGAAATTGCTATCTGCTCCAACTGCTATTAGATTAGATAGTTGGTTTTATCCCTATTTCTTCTTTTCTTTTCTTCCCTCCACTCCAAGATTCAAAAGTGCACACCAATTTTTTTTTTCTCCTTGAAGTAAAGGATGCTTTCACTATGATTAATCAGATGATTATGCATATGGGGATAGACCCCCTCATACTTAACACTTTCCATGAGTTATTCCCAAAATCCCAAATCATTTTATCCCTTAAACAACTCACTTCCCCTATTGCATAATCATTATGATGTCTATTTCCTTGATCTAATTTTCACCTAGTCTGCGAAACCAAAAAATCTGAGTTCTTAATCTATTGGAAACAAATTTCCCTGTGGAGTTGCCAATTTTTTGACGCTTAAAATCGCAACAATGATTACTGCTCACAAATGATTGCTAAGATCTATTATTTATCTATGATAATAATAATTAACTAGTAGGTGTGAGCCCCTTGTAGAATAGTGGCGCAATGATGGATGTGTTGCACTTATATTTTGGTTGCTGTTATAATGAGGCCTACACAATGTTCTACAGTTGATGATGCAAGTCATGGTTTTATTCGTTATAGAAACATAAGATGGTTGATCGAATGTGTTATTGCTAGATGGTTTTGATGAACATTTGCAACTTATGGTAGTACTATGTATAAAATGATCATTTGTTTTACAGGTGTTATGTTTATGCATTGGACATTTTTTTTTTCCATATATGATCTTGTGCAAATGAGCATATGAAGCTTTTAAAACAAAAGGCAAATAATTATATACAAACCTTAAGGTATGTGGATTGATACAAGAGAAACGTGATGGACCTAGCTACTATACTTATGCACTTTGATTAAAGGATCATTGTGAGGTACATATGGTAACACCATACATATGGTTATTGTTTAAGTTTTGATATGGTTTAGGTGGCACACTATGCAATGGGTATAGCATTGGTTATAGAAATGGATATGTGTTTGAATTAATGGTTGATGTTATGGCATGGGTTGACTCGTACGTTGAATTGAATAAGGTTGGAGGAGGAAGACATGAGCATTTACTGCAGGTCACTCAAACAAACCTTGACCCCGTCACCCTAGCCATAGTTGCATTTGGTTTTTCAGCTCTGGTAGTTGTCGAAGCTCCATGATTTCTGGTTTTGAAAGAAAAACACAGTCCAACTCTCCCTCAAAGTGATATTTCCAGGTATGGCTTCTTTACTTTCCATCCATGATGGTCCCTTTGTATTATGAATCGATTTGTTGGCTCAGGATTGCATGAGGTTTGTGTTTTTTCTTGAGTTTTGACTGTGTATCAGTGCTATGCACATGGTTTCTTCTCTGAATAATATGAACTGTTGGCGTTTTAAAGGAAAAAAAAGGGTTTTATTCCATGGATATCCTGTGTATTGTTTTTTGGTGTAAAAAATGTCGGCCAACTTGGGGTTTTACTCTGTTTCTCTGTGGGAAATTATGACGATGGTGTAACAAGCTCTGAGTTTTTACTACGTGTATTTATACCACCATTCTGGGTATTAGTTGCTGTCACTCATGTTCATCTTAGTCGTTGTTATGATTCATTCCTCCAGGTTGCAATGTAATTTTTGAGAGTTACACTATTCTTGCTTTGTTCGCCTAGGCCCGAGCTATTATTGTTATGGCATTTACTTCATTGTCGCTATTGCCAAATTTTTTTCATATTCGATTAAGCCTCAAGGTTCATATCAACTTAAGGCTAATTTTGGGAAGTCCAAAGGGGACAACAATGACATAAGAATAATTTCCTCTCAAAGTGGAAAATATGGATTTTAATTTATGTGTTTATGGTTTATTTGTTGAAGACGATGGCCTGCAAAAAGTTTTGGACAACAAACTATTTTTTGGATATTGTGGTTATTTACATATTTTGAATATAATTTATTTCTGATATTTAATATTCAAATGTTTATGGGAGCCACAAGGAGGCATGTGTTTAAAATGGTTATCTAATTGTGTTTATTTTTGTAAAGAATAAAAGGGAGTCACAAGGGGTCCCACCTACTTAGTATTATTTAATAAATACCCTTAACTATTATTATTATTATTATTACTTCCCCTAAACTAAAATTAGTTAAGTTTAATTAGCTTAAATAAAGGAGGTAGTTTAACTACTTCAACTGATTTGGAATGCATAAAATCAAAACGAGAAGGAAGAAAAAGGGGAGAATAGAAGGAAAAAGAAATACTAATGTTTTCTCTTTTGTTTTCATGAGATAGTTCAGTTTTCATTCATTCTTGAGTTCATTAAAGGCCTAATTCTCATTTTGACAGCAGGGTCCTATTGTAGACAGCAAGGTTCAAAGCTGAACCATATCATTCAGATGCTTGTTTCAGAGGTGTTGATCTATCTTTGATATTCTATGTATACTTGTTTGTTTATGAATTAAATTTCATAACTGATAAAGACTATTGTGCAGAGTCAAATTGGTAGCAGTCCGTGGCAAGATGATCCATATTTTAAAGTTCAGTTTTTACATCTTGTTAGAGTCCTTTTGTATGGTTTTCATTGGGGATTTCTAGTTTTGACTTTGGTCCATGCCCTCACATGGATTTTGTAAAGAGAAAGATACTTTGATTTCTTTGAATTAAATAAAGCGATTGCTATTCTGTCTCATCTGCATGTATCTATGACTTGGTTACTTTTTCTTTTGATCTCCACATTTATTTTCTGTAATTTGTTTAATTTTCAGAAAATTACATAAAAATTTGATGTTATTTTACAACATTCTTTCATAAAAAATCAACCTAAACACTTGTAATTAATACTTGTGGATTGGGAACACATTTTTTTGAGGCTATAAAATATAGGGTGATATTCCCGACTATGTTTTCTTAGCCATGAAAGATTTGAAAATGCTTGAGTAAGATAATTCATATCTTTTCCTCAACAATGGTGAGAGAAATATTTGGCCATCCATTCCCGAGCCAGAATGACATAATCATATCGAGAGTTAAAATACATGTGGAAGTTAAGAGAGAATCATGACCATTTGATCGAGATCCAGATCGATGGTTCTCATTATAGAGGATCACGAGCATCGAAGATTATTAGGTGTTGGAGGGATGAAATGTTCTGAGGTCCCGACTATGATAAACATCATGTTGATGTAAGAAACTCCACACATGAAGTGACATGTGGAAAACCATTGATGACGAAGATTATATATTGAGTCTGTAGATCGATGGACGTCGTTGAGACCAAGATACATTGGGATGATGTTAGTCCCCCACTTCAAGGAAGACACATGGAAGAAAGGTTCTGGACCAATTAGAGTTCCATGGTGTCCCACATCATGATTTGAAATATAATTAAAGGAGAATAAATGGTCCAGACTAGATCCGCAATTGATATCGATGATGATCCATCGTTGAATATATCGTAGAGGAAGATATTGTGACTGCTGATCACCAACGAGATCAATGATCCAGATCATTGTGGATTGTGACCTTTAGGATTTTTGAGTTGTTGAAAAGGGAGTGAAGTCTTAACATCCTGGGACCACTATAGGTGGTAGTCATCCATTGAATAACATAGATCAATGGAAATCAGAACGAGTAGCAAATCAAAACTAGAAGATCCACCATCAATCATGAGAAAGGATCAATGGTGAACCGAAGGTCAACAATTCTATGACATAGCTAGATCCAACTGTCGATTGGAACATGAGATATACAATGGACATTCAACGCGTATCAACAAAGTTATTGGGGCTTAGACTGAGTTCATAAGTATTGGTATTATAAATATAAAGGAGCTTAGCGCTCGTGGCTTCGAGGGAATTAAAGGAGATTATTAGACCATGGTTTTAGCCTGGGGTCTCGTGTCAAAATAGGGATTGGTGGATCAACAAATCATTTCAGACTGGTGGATCAACAAATTTGAGAGTTGCTCGAGCTTGGAGATGTAGCAGAGTGTACTTATAACTTTGTACCTATGGGAAATTGACCTCATGGGTCACTATAAATTGGTATTAGAGCTAGTTATGCTCTATGGAATCAAGTATGTTTCCTTTGAAATTGATTCCTCGAGATGAAAATATAAATTTTCTTTAGAAATTAGAACACATGCATGTTCTTTAGAGATATACAACAAGACGGATTTGGAAAAGATGATAGGTAAAATTGTTGATGATTCCTGGATTGAGATAAGAGAAAGAGCATTGAAGTTATTTAAGGAAACATAAAGAACGTCTACTTTGGGAATAAAGTAGAAGAGTGAATATATGCAATAGAACAATCGACAAAATAAATTGGAAAGATTGCAGTAGTACATGTTCGAATGAGTTCATACAAGAGGTAAACTAGTATTTTTTATTTTCAACTAATTTGAGAAGGAAATGGTTGATTATAGGTAGTAGTAATGGTGGTTACAAACACAGGGGATTTACCTTGTTGACCAATATCTTATCACATTCGTTCATAAAGGGGGTTTTTAAATTGTGAAAAATAAAGTCAATTTATTCTAGGTATTGGGGGGATGTGGGGTATCAAGGAGTTTATATAAGAGGTATCTAGTAAAAATAAGGGTTTCTTTTATTGTAAAGATGTATTGGGAGGTGGGTTCAACAAAAGGATTTTGGGATATATTTATCAATATCAAGGGAAATTAAGGGTATTCTTTAATAACCCATGAACAAAGGTGTTATGTCAAAGGTTCACTTAGAGAAGACTCCATGGTTACAACAAGAGGACTGTAACAAAGGACAAAGGAAGTTCTTGGAGACTATAGAAAATAACATGTTCTAGGTGAAGGTTGGAAGGAAGGAGGACAAGTGAATTTCTCAAAGAGGTAAGCTAGGTAGGTGCAAAAGCCAGAGGAGAAAGGAGTGCTCAGAAGAAGGTTCTAAGGGAGAGAACCAGAGAAATACTAGGGGGATAAGATATGGAGAAGCCTAGTGAGGTATTGAGTAACATGAAAGTTTGTTACATAGGCTTGACTGAAGCTCACAATGAGCAAGAGGAAGCTCATAGAGGAAGGAAGGCAATGAATGCTGATGGTCATAGTAAGGGTTCTAGTGTAAGCCATATAAAGTTGAGCTTGATGAGAAATTTGAAAGGGACATAGTTGAGGTAAAGACACATCTTAGTGTTCTAATAGAACTGCTACAAAAAGGTGAGGAAGACCAAGGATGTAGATGGATTTTACGAAAGAAGGTGAAGTAGCATATGTTGCACGTGAAGCTGAAACATAGGTGAACATGAACAAGGATCAATCCTTGGTTAGGGTGATGGTGAAGATGCTGAAGAGAGACCTATTGAGAGTCTCATGGACTGTGTGGAAATTTCAGAGTAGCATGAAGATCTGATGATGTCATAAGCATCAAAGGAGACCATAGAGTCTTATGTTTTTCAAACTAATAATTTGTGTATGATTGCAGGCTTAGTAGATAATGGACAATCATTTGAAGCTGTCATAGAGATGAAGGAGGATGAGACCATAATGTCTCATGCAGGTAAAATGGATACCAATACACATTTGTGTAATGCAATTATTGGAGGACAATTGCAGGAATCTATTGATGGAGAAAGAAGAATAAAGTTGGCTCATAAAGATAGCCAAGGTAAGGACATAGAGAAGCATTCATATGCAATGCTCATGTAGTATGAATTAGAGTTGTTGGAAAAGTTGGTGAGAAGTCCCGAGTAAAAAAAGGAGATTATAGCCAGAGAGAAGAAATGTTCACAAGTGCCTTGTAATGAATAAGTGCTTACAACATCTAAGAAAACTGTGGTAAATTTTAAATTTCAAATTGATTATGAGGTTGTAGGTATAGAAAGTGATGATAAAAATGAAATAATAATTATCAAAATAAAATCTAAAATATTTCTTGAAGATGAAGTTAAACCTCAAGTACAACATTTAGATCTAATGTTTATATATTTTGAGAAAGAATTGAGGTTTTTGGAGGAATGGATAGAAAGAGATCTAGGTGAAAAGAACTATATAGGCATACTTAGCTCAATTGAATTCTGAGAAGAAAATCAAAGTGCCATACAATGGTGGAATGGATGAAGAGGATATGAAACAACTAGCGGGTAGCAGTGTAATACCCCAAGGCCGAGCCCATGTGAAATGCAATGCTATTTATAGGTTGGTGATCCAAGTAATTATAAGCTAGTAGGATTATGTGTTTATTAGGCCGAAGATCCTATATGCTAAGGTTAGTGGGCTTGATTTTTGTATATGTAATTATGAATATTATTCATAAAATACATCGCTGCGTGTAGACCAACCATGAAGAAAGATTGATGGGGGACTAAGCTCCACTGGGTAGGGAAAGGAATGGGGCTGGGAGGCTAGGAAAAGTTTGAGGGCTTAACCCAAGGGAATATTATAATGTATTCTTGAAAAGTACTAAAGTTGGGAAAAAAAACCCAGTAATCCTAAGTTCCTTTGAGGAGAGGAAAAAATCCAAGTGGAGAGGAGTGTGCTCCTAGAGAGCCAAGTGTCACCTAGGACGTATGCAGATTTATGTGGGAAGTTCCACCTTTGTTGGGGGGTTCACAAACCATTTTGGCCACCTTCCTTAGGAGTTCTCTCTCATGATTCTGCAAGCTGATGATTCTCACCATTCTCCTTACTCGCTCTCAACATTCTGACCAGTTTGGCCATTTAGTTTCCCACAAGTTCATCCTCAGCATGCTGGCCATTCGTTGTGTAGTTCACGCACGCAATGAACAAGTATGCAACCAGAGTCATATCCACCTTTGTGAACCTTTGTAAATGGTTGATTCATCCCCTTGAATTACCCGATTTTGGTGGTTATGGAATGAAGAGGCGAGTTGTCAGGCCCATGGTGGAAGAAGCAGGTTATCAGGCCTATGAGAAACTCTCTCCAGGTGAGAGAGTTTGTTGGGAAGTGATTTCTCCCGGAGGGAGTCCAGTACCAACTACAGAGCTCTGAGAATTTTTGATCCGGACTATTGCTGAAGCCATGGAAGGGAAGTGGAGTATCCGATGGATGGTGGAATAATGAAGGTGCATATTCTCAGGGTGGGACATGCATGTGGGGAATAAGAGTCCATGAGAAGTGGGCGTAAGTAGGCTCCTTGGAGAGAATCCTTCTAGTTGCACAATGCAGTTCTCATAGCCTCAGCCTAGGTCTAGGATTCCTTTGCCCTGGGTGGATTTTAGTCCCATCTCGGGGGTGACCCACTACTAAGTGTGATGAGTAATGTGGTCTAAGGTTGGGAGGTTTGTGGACGGTCTGCACGCAGTTGGTGGTCATCTATTGAAATATAAGTACCAAATCTCTGTTGATTGTATGTGGTGTAATTGTACATGTTTTATAACTTGATGAGTAATGCCTAGATATATCATATATGCTATATGTGTATGCTTACTTTTAATTCCACATTAATCTGTGTATGGTTAAAATATGTCGTTTATATGCATATAGTGTCAGAATGTTTTAATGTTGTTTCTGCATGAATAAGTAGCATGAAACAAATGATGTAACTATTATTTGCATTAGATATGCATGCATATAAATTCATAAAAATGGTATCAAAGCATAAAGGTTATTCGGTGGCATGGCCTAGCCTGTTGGTTTAGGGCTGGGGATGTCACGAAATGGTATCAGAACTAAGAGAGATGCCCTGTAGTAATGTTACCCAGCCTATTGGTGGATGAGGACATTACAAAATGGTACCAAAGCCATGGTTTTGACACTGAGCCTGGATGGGCCATGTTAGTGCAAGCTGAAGCAAAAATTTTGGAAAAGAATTGTTGTCAAAATGAACAAAATCCAAGTTCAAAGCCCATGGTTTCTACCCAGAACTTGGATGGGCCACAGACGATAAATTCAACGAATAAAGTCTAGAGAATTTTGAGGTACAAAGTGCCAGAAGGGAGTTGAAAGAATACTTGGATTGTGTTCAGAAACAGAGGAGGTGTAACAAGTTTAAGAAATGGCCACAGAGAAAGAAATCACAACCCCTTGGGCCGTTAGATTTGGGTGAGAGAAAGATAAGCCATCAGATCAAGCGAAGATTAAGTCATGACCACCAGATCTGGAGAAAGGTGCATGAGGATTATGTTGGCAAATGCTTAACAGGTAGCGTATGCTTGTCATTGATGGCAAGTACAACAGTGAAGATGGCAGGATCAGAGTGTGCATCGATAGACAAATAGGAACAACGTAGGCTCATGAGGAATTAGCGCAGAGTCGAAATTCTTCCAAGTAAGAAGGATGTGTAAGCTTGGAGGAGAAGCGTCGCTGATCGTTGGATCCAATCCAAAATTCTCGACAGCATGAGGGTCGTCAGATCTAAATAAAGACAAGCAGAGTGCGCTAAAGAGGAGAATATATCTCAGGCATTAGATCTGAGCACAGGATCCAACCACCGTTGGATCAGGGAAAACCTGCACGGTGTTTAAAGTGCAAGGAGAAAAGGGGCTCACAAAATCCCGAAAGCAGGAGGACTGTCCATCTCAAGGGGTTATGTGGACCGTTGATCCGACTCCCTGTCGGGGTTTCGAGGATCGCGAGTTGAAGAGGTAAAAGAATAATAACCACAGGACTCGTGAAATCATGATATGTGATACCCCGATATAATCTCGACCGTTGGATCGAGGAAAAATATGGACCGTTGATCCCAGATCTTGTTGAAGTTTCGGGGATCGAGAGTTGGACATGTCAAAGATTATTGACATCAGAAACCTCGAAATCACGATGTGTGAAATCTCGACTGAATTTGAACCGTCAGATCAAGATGTGATCTAGACCGTCAACCCGAATCACGTCAGCAGACACGTCACCAAACTTAAGAACACGTGGCACAATCAGGAAATGACAAGTGTCAAGCTAAATCAACACTTTAGGCACATGTAAGTCACGAATTAGAGTGATACATGGCAGTATTCAACACGTGTCAATCCACGTGTGACGTCAACAGATTTACACCATGTCGGAGTTTCGTGGATCGGGATTTGGAAGTGATAAGAACATTCACCATAGGAATGTCGAAATCGCGATATGCGAAATCGCGAAATGATCTGAGCCGTCAGACCAAGTGTTAATCGGGACCATTGATCCCATGTCGTTTCGGGGTATCGGGGATCGCGACTTGGAGAGTCGAGATGCCTCATCTCTGGACTCGTGAAATGCAAAATCGCGAAAGCGCCTTATGCATAAGGTTGTGGTCACAGCCCTTGGTCACATCAGTGAGAGACAGACAGATGTTAGAGAACAAGGAGGAGCTAAAGGGAACGAGCCTTGTTGCACGGTCAGGTGGAGAACGATACAAAAGGTGACACGACAGGAGTGGGGCCCTTCGTTAATACTCCTCCATTCTGGACCCCCCCC
>ML803086.1:274319-296555 GCA_009831015.1 Picea engelmannii
TTTTCCTTTCTTAAGTCAACTTAAAAATATAACTTTTAACTTCTTGACTTTTTCCCCCCTTCAGTGTGAGACTATGACCTAGTGGGGGTGCCTAGGCCACTGAGTCTCCTCATTACCTCTCTAAGAGGTGGGGGACATTACAACCTAGCCCATGGTTGCATGTGGTGAGGGCACTAGTAAAGGAAGGAGCTATACTCGTATCACCAGATCGGGTATCGCAAGATCTGAAAGGAAGAGTTGGGGGCTTTGAGTCACGAACTCACGAAATATCGAGATTTGGCTGACCTCGGAGAAAGATTGCTGTGGGTGTAGATTTCCCGGTAGGGAAATAGAAGAACCTTCGAGTTCTTCGAGCTGAGAAGAAGAAGGTCCTGTGAGAGCGCGCATTCCTGGGTGGCGTGTTTGCATCAAAGTGGTATCAGAGCTAATATATTGTCTGTATATTTCAGGCAAGGGAGCCAGAGAAAGGGATCACTCTGATACACATCAAGTGGTATCAGAGCAAGAAAATCTCTTTGCTTTCTGTAGCAGAGAAGAAGAGAAAATTTCACCATGCCGCCGAGGAGAGAAAGACAATCATCCTATCCAGAGGATAGGGGGAACCAAAGAGGAAGAGGGAGACAAGCACAGAATCCAGAAATGGAAAGGCAGATACGTGATCTCCGAGCGAGACTAGAAGATATGGAAGCAATGCAGAGATGCACAGCCAGTGCTGGAGATCTGAGTGACTCCGAAGGCGAAGTTAAAGTTGAACAACAAGGAGAAGTTGTAGCCAAAGATGCAGCCAATGAGCGATTAATTAAAGCTATCGCCCGGATGAGTTTGAAAACAAAGATGGACATTCTAGCTTATGAAGGGAGTCTGGATGCAGAAGAGCTTCTAGATTGGATTAGAGCTCTTGACACCTACTTCGATTATGAAGATATCAAAGAGGATAAGAAGGTTAGGCATGCTGTCACAAAATTGAAGGGACACGCAACATTATGGTGGGACGAGCTTCAAGCAGATAGATGCAGCAAAGGCAAGCAAAAGATTAAAAGCTGGGATCGAATGATTGCGAAGATGAAGGCAAAGTTCATCCCAAGGGATTATCAAATCACACTATTCAGGAGAATGCAGAACCTGAGACAGAAGCTGATGACAGTGAAGGAGTATACTGAGGAATTCTACAAGCTAAATATCAGAGCAGGTCATCGAGAGAGCGATGATGAAAAAGTTGCCAGGTATTTGAATGGCTTAAGATACGATATTCAGGACGAGATGAGTATGACAACCATCAGAATAGTGGAGGATGCGTATCAAATGGCGTTGAAAGCTGAAGAGAAGTTGAGCCGTAAGCCAAGACAGCGAGGCCGAGGTAGGAGCCAGCCCAAAGGTAAGTTAGTTGCCCAAGATAGGTTCTAGAAATCCAAGGACGACTGGAAAAAGCCTTAGACTAGAACAGAAAGAGGTGGAAGTTCGCAGCGAGGACAGCACGCTGAACAACGAAGGTAGCATATGGAACATGGCGGAGGATATGCTGATAATAACACATTTCCTCGTACCAAAGGTAGAGGAAGAGGCAGAGGTGGAGTCATCACATGCTTCACGTGTGGAAAGAATGGACACAAGGTAGTTGATTGTCCAGATAGGAAGAAGGATGGAGGAGAAGCTCACATCGCCAAGGCACAGAGGCGAGATGCTGAAGTAGAAGATGCAGAAGACGGAAGGTCATTGATGATGCGTAAGGTTCTCTTAACACCCAAGAAGGAGGTGGAGGACACAACTCAAAGAAACAAACTTTTCAAAACCACATGAAAGACCAAAGACAAGAAGTGCAAGGTCATCGTGGATAGCGGTAGCACAGATAATCTCGTTTCAATCGAGATGGTGAAGAAATTAGAAATAGAGACAACTGATCATCCGAGCCCATACAAAGTTTCATGGCCACAGAAGGGACATCAGGTAAATGTCACTAAACAATGCTTAGTTGACATCAAGATAGGAGGATATAATGATAAAATGATCTGTGATGTTATTCCTATGGATGTATGTCATTTATTGCTAGGCAGACCATGGCAATATGACAGGAACGTAATTCATGATGGGAAGATGAATACATATACTTTAGAGAAGAATGGAAGAACACATATGCTACTTCCAATTAAAGATAAAGAAGTAAAACCAAAACCGAGAAATACTGTACTTCTCATGAGTGGGAAGGAACTTCTGGCAGAAGTAAAGAAAAAGGAAGATTCACAATTCTTTGTGGTCAGGAAACCAAAAATTGTTTTGACCAACACAAGAGTGGATGATTTGCCGGAAGAAATTCAGGAATTGCTGGAAGAGTTTGCTGACATTGTGGTAGACGAATTACCTCATTCGTTACCGCCAATGAGGAGTGTGAGTCATCATATAGATCTCATGCCAGGAGCTAGTTTTCCAAATAAGGCCACATACAGGTTGACGCCGCAGGAGAACGAAGAAGTCAAAAGGCAGGTGCAGGAACTGTTGGATAAAGGGCTGATCAGGGAAAGTTTAAGTCCGTGTGCCATTCCAACAGTACTTAGTCCAAAGAAAGATGGAGGTTGGAGAATGTGCACAGATTCCAGAGCCATTAACAAGATAACCATCAGGTACAGGTTTCCATTGCCACAGATGGATGACTTGATGGACTGTTTAAGTGGAGCCAAATTTTTTTCAAAGGTTGACTTGAAAAGCGGATACCATCAGATTCGCATGAGGGAAGGTGATGAATGGAAGACAACCTTCAAAACCAACGAAGGGTTGTACGAATGGCTAGTCATGCCGTTTGGCTTGACAAATGCACTGAGTACCTTCATGAGGTTAATGAATGAGGTGCTGAAGGAATTCATAGGGAATTTTGTCATTGTTTATATGGATGACATATTGATTTTCAGTAAAACAAAAGCAGAACATATGAAGCATTTAGCTGCAGTAATGAAGAAGCTACATCAGGAGAAGCTGTTGATCAACATGAGGAAATCTTCATTTATGAAGACAAAACTAATTTACTTTGGATTTGTCATATCGGCGAATGAATTAAATATGGATCCAAGTAAAGTGGAGGGAATTAAAAATTGGCCATCACCGAGAAATATTTTCTAAGTGAGAAGTTTTCATGGACTAGCTAGTTTCTACCGAAAATTCATCAGGAATTTTAGTGGAATTAATGCAGCAATGATGGATACAGTGAAGAAAAGACATAAATCTTTTCATTGGACTGAAGAGGCAGAGAAGAGTTTCAACCTGTTGAAACAAAAGATCACGGAACAGCCGATTTTGGTGTTGCTGGATTTTACGAAAGTGTTCCAGGTGAAATGTGATGCAAGTGGCTTTGCCATAGGAGCGATCTTGAGCCAGGAAGATAGACCAATTGAATATTTCAGCGAGAAGCTGGATGAGGCAAAAGTGAAGTACTCCACATATGAAAAAGAATTTTATGCTATCATACAGGCATTGAAGAAATGGAGGCATTACTTGATTCCGAAAGAATTTGTTTTATATAGTGATAATCATGCATTGTAGTTTGTGACTCAACAAGAGAAGTTGAATCAGAAACATGTTAAATGGTAGAGTATATGCAGAATTTTACATTTGTGATTAAACACATTTCAGGTATTGCTAACAAAGTGGCTGATGCTTTGAGCAGGAAGTGTTTGTTGCTGCAGGAGTTTCGAGTCAAGACATTGGGTTTTGAAAATCTTAGGGACATGTATGCAGGTGATGCAGATTTTGCAGAGGTGTATGAAGAAACTGAGAATCTAGTTCTCAGAGATAGAAGCCCATGGATAGATTATATGATCCAGGAAGGATTGCTGTTCAGAGGCAATCAACTGTGCATTCCAAATTGCTCCATGAGGGAGAATCTGTTAAAGGAGAAGCACAATGGTGGATTAGTAGGGCATTTTGGCCACGACAAGACATTTTCAAAGCTAAGCGAAGCACACTTTTGGCCAGGAATGCGGTTGGAATTCAAAAAGTTTGTCGACAAATGTAGAATTTGCCAGCATTCAAAGGGCAGGAAGCAGAATACGAGATTCTATCAACCATTACCCATACCCGAGAGGCCATGGGATGAAATCATCATGGATTTCATATTGGGATTGCCTAGGATGCAAAGAGGACATGATTCGATCTTTGTGGTAGTTGACAAGTTTTCCAAAATGGCACATTTTATTCCATGCCAGAAGATGAGCGATGCGACTCATATCACAAATTTTTTCTTCAAGGAGGTCATTCGACTTCACGGGTTACCCAGAAGCATAGTATCAGACAGGGATACGAAATTCATTGGACATTTCTGGAGGACACTCTGGAAGAAGATGGGAACTAATTTGATGTTTAGTTCTACCTATCATCCATAGACGGATGGGAAAACAGAGGTGGTAAATAGAAGTCTGGGAGACTTGTTAAGAAGCTTGGTGACAGAGCACCATAGCAGTTGGGACAATGTGTTGCCACAGGAAGAGTTTGCATACAACGACTCAGTGAACAAGAGCACAGGCAAAAATCCATTTGAGATTGTATATGGCAGGAAACCAAGAGTAGTTTCTGAACTGAGGGATTTAGAGCAGATAAAAACTAAGAGTGCAAGCGCTGAAGAATTCACAGAGGCGATGGAAGAACTTCACAGCAGGGTGAAGGAGCGATTGCTGGAATCAAACCAGGAATATAAGCGCAGAGCGGATCAACATCAGAGACAACTTCAGTTCGAAGTTGGTGATCTAGTTCTGGCACATCTGAGGAAGGAAAGGTTCCCGAGAGGAACATACAACAAGATGAAAATGAAGAAAATTGGACCATGCAGAGTCCTAAAGAAATTGGGAGAAAACGCTTATGAAATTGAGTTGCTGGATGAGATTGGAATATCTCCGACATTCAATGTCTCAGACTTATATCCATATAAGGTTGAGGAAGTAGGAACTGGAGGTGATGAACAACCAGAAGTCTAGTGGCAGAAACAGATGCCGATTGCAGAGAAGCCACAGATGGAGCATATACTCGACAAGCGAGTGAGCAAAAAAAACCAGGCGTAAGGAATACTATGAGTATCTGGTCAAATGGAAGGGCCATCCAGTGGAAGATGCCAGCTGGGAAAATGAAGTAGAGATACAAAATCATGGATAGACCATGCAGGAGCTCATGGACAGGATCCCATGAAAGTTTTCAAGCCGAGGAGTATGATGCAAGAGCATCGCCAACTCATCAAGCGAGCCAACACATCAAGCGGAGATCAGCTGGATGAACAAACCCAAATTTTTGAAATGCTTTGGGATTGTAGCACAAGTCTTTAATGAACCATTCATGAAGGTGCATTTGTATATTGTGTTGGACCTTGAGCCTTTAAGCTCTCGTCCTTTGGTAGATAGTCGGCATTTAATAGATTTAATGCTGGTAGATAGGATTTTAAGTCTAGATTTGATAGTTTAGAGTCCGAGAGGGAAAACGGATATAGACACCCTCATTGTACCATTTTAATATAGTAGTGAAGAATAGAGGAAGCATTCAAGAGAAGAAAAGAGAAAAATAGAGAATATTGTATGAAGAACACCCATGTACAGGCATTTGAATTAATAGAAGGAAGCATTGATTCAAACTCATGGTTGGTGTTGTTTTCTCTGTGTATTGATGTTGTGCTCATGAATGTTTGCTTTCTTGTTATGCATTTTCTTTGTATATGCTATGCATGTGATTTCATGTTTTAAACTGAAGTCTGAAGGGGAGATGGAATGAGTTTCAATTGTTTCTCTATCTGAGCCAGGAGATTCCTGCAAGGTGTGCAGTCGAAAACATCCGCAAGAAGTGCGTTGATGAAGGCTCAGGTAGTCTAACTCTTGTTCTCATTCACCCAGAAGTGGATTTGGGTTGTTGAAGCCATGAAAGGAGTGCACAAGCTAAGGAAGAAAGTCTCAGTCATGAAACTGAGTAGAAGTATTGAAGGACTGTTGCTACGGGCATACGCAGAGTCAAGGGAGCTCGAACAGTTGAAGTGTTCACAGGCTTGCCGCAAGGAGTGCGTGCAAAGAACCTCATTGAGGTTGGATTCATTTAGAAAAGCTCAAGAAGGATAGGTCTCTGAGTCACTGAAGATCAACGTAGATAAGTGCGACTTGAAGTCAGGAATAAACATCGCAGGTTGGTGAAAAGGTGAAGGAATCTCGTGGAGAGATACTCTTTTTCATTTCATGGATTATCCAAGGAAGAATGGATGGTCGAAATCTTCTGAAGAGATTTCACGAAGTTCCGAGGATCGTTAGATCTTGCAGAGGTGCAAGGAGGTTACGGAGAGAAGTTCTAAAGAGTGTGAATCTCAGGAGGGACAGGGCAGTCGATTCCAAGTCACAGGATCCATAGGATCTACACGTGGTATTGTGTATCGCGGACTCGCGAGTTGAAGCTCCAAAGGTTGTGTAGCGAAGTGGTGAGAGATTTGTAGCCATCCATCTAAGGAGGACAGGTGGTAGAGATCGAGAGATCTCGTGAACTCGGGAGTTCGTAGGATGAAAGCCCAAGTATTGGGTATTCAAAGTCGCGAGGCACGAGGACGCGAAGCGGCGAAGAAGCAAGAGGATAGGAGTCGTCCATGTAAGAGGACAGGTGGTGAGAGATCGAGAGATCTCGCGAACTCAGGAGTTCGCAGGTTGAGAGCCCAAACATTAGGTACTCCAAGTCGTGAGGGCACGAGGCGCGAGAAGAAAGACAACCATTAGATCCGGATCGTAGGAGGACCGTTGGATTTGCGCGAGGGATCGTGTCTCGGGATCTCGCGAGAAAAGGTCCGAGAATTTGGGCGTAGGGATCGCGAGATTGCAAGAGGCGATACCCTGACAGCTGGAGAGTAGTGTGGGCCATAGCGGAGCGTGAGTGGAATATAGGTGGCACGAATCCCTCGGGATCTCGCTGCAAGAAGTCCTGAGGTATTGGCATTAGGAGTTGCGAAGTGCCGAGGAGCCGAGGTTCATGTGGACGCGTGGCAGAGAATAAGGTGGGACCGCGTGTCCGACGGGTGGACATGCGTTGGATGGAGATAGAGTCAGTATTCCGTTGAATTCTCGGATCTCGGGGACTCGCGGAATAAAGGGGTGAAATTTCGACGGTTCAACCCATGAGGTCGCGAGGTTGCGAGAGGCGCTAACATTTAAGCCTAGCCCACGGTTGCATGTGGTGAGGGCACTAGTAAAGGAAGGAGCTATACCTGTATCGCCAGATCGGGTATCGCAAGATCTGAAAGGAAGAGTTGGGGGCTTTGAGTCACGAACTCACGAAATAGTGAGATTTGGTTGACCTCGGAGAAAGATTGCTGTGGGTGCAGATTTCCCGGTAGGGAAATAGAAGAACCTTCGAGTTCTTCGGGCCGAGAAGAAGAAGGTCCTGTGAGAGCGGGCATGCCTGGGTGGCGCGTTTGCATCACTAAAGTGTCTAAGCTTGATTTCTTCGCCTAAGAAAACTATTGACTCCTTCACCTGGTAGTTACGCTGGCACTATACCCCACTCGCTAATTCCTCTAACTTACCCTCCTAGCGCGCATGAATCCTCCTTCCGCTTATCTCGCTCTAAGTCTTTATACTTTGCATTTACAACTAAATATGGTGACTTCCAACCTAATGTTGATGAAATGAGTCTAAGGTTATCCTTCAATGCTTGACTCGTGAGCTTTCCTTGGTGCGTTGTACATATGCATTGAATTGTGTGTCTCGATGGTTGCAAGTGCGAGTCTTGAGGATTGTAGAGTGGCTTTCAGGCATTGCAGCTTAGCGCTTGGCTTTGACTGGTGGAATGGAATGGAAGGGCTTGACAATTGGCTTGATGAGTTGAGGGCTCGAAACTCAGTGTTTGGTCAACATGGATAATTGAAGATTATGCTTCGGGATAATATTTTATGACTATTAATTTATTTATGTATAAGAATTTATTTTATAACGACTCATGAGGGCGCGTTGGTGTTAGTGCTCTTCTTAAGGCACTTCGCTTGGTGGGTGGTCTTGGGTTCAAAACCTATGGACCCTCTAACATTTTAATTTTAATTTTTTTTTATAACATTATTTATTAATATATATATTTTTTAATTTTATTTATCATTATAAAAAAAATTAAAAAAAGCAATATTTTTTTTTAAATTTATAAAACAATAATAAATTTAAACCTATATATAAAACATATATGAATTTAAACAAATAATTTAAAACAATAATTTTTTTTTAAAATAACAAAGGGTGGGCACGCATGAAGCCCACGTGCCGCCCTCGTTTCCTCCAGCCCTTCATACCTAAACCCTAAACTATTCCTTAACCCTAATTCCTCTTTTCCTTATTATTTCTTCTTGCGAGGTTTCTGGTTACGCGGCCGACCGCCATGGTCTTCTCTCATGGCTTCTCCTCCTCGTTTGTTAGGTGATGGCTTGTATTGTTGCTTGGTGAATGATTTGTGCGTTGGTGTTCCATGATTGTGCTTGGGTTGTATGTCCTTTATATGTGCCGAAGCTCCCCTAAGTTATTCGATGAGATATATGGAGTGGAGTTGAGCTTGGAACTTGGCTTGTTTGAATTGCTGGTTCTTTTGTTTTGCAGTGCACGTCTTTTGAGCCCACTTGTGAGATCCTCCTCCCTGTGTCTTGATTCTTGGCACTTGGGCACTTGGTCTTGGATAACTTATGTTGTATTGCAGGTTCTTAGCTCAGTGCTTTAACTGGAGATTGGATATTGGGCCCAATAATTTATTTATGTTATTATATTTTTTTATATAACAATATTTAATGGCTGTGTATGCGGTTGCAAGTTGCAGGTCATGTTGTGCAGGGGGACGTGTACTGAACAACTTTGGTCCATGGGAACTGGTTTGTAAAGGATGCCCGTTGTGGGCTTCTCCCTTGGCTTGCGCATGGTGTTTACCGCCTGTTGCTATAATTGTTTCAGGAGGATGTACCTATTGAAATGCGCCTTGCACCTTTGGTTCTCTCTCTCCATTTCTGCGGTCTGTTCTATTGCTGCCATGAATAAATGATGCACGCTAGTGCCCACCCTATGTTGTGTTTACAATTAGTGAATAATTAAAGACCTGCATGGGCTCTCTCTTCGTGGTGCCTTGCGCATTAGGTTTTTTTTTTGTTTGTTTGTTTATTGATAAAAAAATTTTGTTTTGTGTTTGTGCAGGTGCGGCTCCTCGGCTGTGGCTGGGCACTGCGTTCGGGCTATGTGGTGTGCATGACCTTGTCTTGTGTTGTGCATAGGTCATGCTCCTTGTGGGATTCATGTTCGACGCTTGTCCTTTGACGCATGGTGCAATATTAATCAATCTCCCCTGGTGGGTTACCTCCTCGTGGCTTCTGCTGAGTGTTGGGCATTGGAGATCTTCTGGTATTTGAAAACTATGCAGGTGCATAGTGCAATGAACTATTGCAATATATATATATATATATATATATATATATATATATATGTATATTTTATTAATAAAAAAAAAATTGTTTTGTGTTTGTGCAGGCGCGACTCCTCCTTCTCTACAGCTTGGGCATTTGGGGCGTTGGCTTTGTGTTAACCTGCGTTGTGTTATGGCTGGTGCTTGACACTGTGGATGTGTAGTGCACGAGCATTTTCTCCTCTTGTGGTCAAAGGAGTTCCTTACATCTTTAATTTGTTTATATTTGGCACCATCAAACCGTAGCGAAACATAACCTAGAGACTTCTCTCTGGCCTGGAGGATTGAGATCTGGTTGATCTGGTTTGGTGGCCATGGTCTGCGTTGCAGAATACCCGTCTTAATTCATCGAGGGCCATCCCAAAAAGTGTCAGAAATTAACAGCTTCATGGGACACGTGCCATTATCAAGATTAGACAAAATACTCAACAAAATTGGGGAAGGAACTTTTGGCTAGGTTTTGGAATGTTGGGACCGAGAGACTAGAGAGTTTGTGGCTGTCAAAATTGTTCGTGGCTTATAGAGATATCGTGAAGCTCTTCCATTACTTTTTATTTAATTTGTTTTAAGTTATTTGAAGTGAGCATTTATTCATTATGTTTAGTTCAGTAGGGTTTTGTTGGCTGTGTGACTGTTTTAGATCAAATTTAAATTTTGACGATCTCTGGAACTTTACTGCCAAATGCAGTGCACATACATTCAACCCGACGGCTTTACATTTCCTTGCATTCTCAAGGACTTTTCTCGGCCCAATGTTTTTATAATTTATTTTATTTCTATATATATATATATATATATATATATATATATATATATATATATATATATATATATATATATATNATTACTCCATTTATATGTATATTTTTTTTTATAGTTTAAATAAATGTCTTTTATATATGCCTATTTATATACAGTCATCTATATCTCTGTTTAGAAGTTCAAGGGCAGAGCATAATTATTATCCTATGCCTATTTATATGCCTATAATGTCATCTATGCCTATAATTATTATCCTATGCCTATAATGTCATCTATGCCTATTTATATGCCTTTTTCTTTAATTATTGGGAGGAGGAAGCATTATGTATAAAGATATATATAGATCTGCATATAATAGATATTAGTGGGTTTGGCTTGCAGGAGGTGGAGATGGAGCTAGAGCTTGGCCCTCAGGCCCAGATTTCAAACTAAGGCTCTGATACCATGTGTAGGGACCATAAATTAACCATCTTAATAAAATTCATACAACTACACATAACATTTAAAACATAGAATTTCAATTTCGAACATAGAATTTCTTTCAGTGCGTAAATAATTCATTTAGCTTCATATAAGCATATAATATTCAACATAATTTAAAATTTATCTACAACATGAAAATAACTCAGCAATTTCATAAATAAAATACCTTCTTCTGATGCTAATTCCCGTTGATATGGTTGTCCTTTCCTTGCTGCCTTGCCCAACCTGATGCACTGACTAAACTCTGCCCAAACTGACTAACCACCCAGCTAGCTAGGAGCAGCCTGTCCGGCTCCCTAGCTTCAGGATACCTAAAGGAATCCTAGCCCCCGTGCCCAAAACCCCCAGCAACCCGGTGCCCCCTGCAATGGTTCACCAAAAACCCCCAAAACCAAACTCCTCCAACCAGACAATATGCCACAGAAATACATGCCACAGAAAATACAGTCCTCCTCCAAAATGCTTGCCCCCCTTCACCGACTCTCCTCCCCCTCATTAATTTCCTTATCTCCTCCTTTATTACCTTATCCCCTTCTTTATTATCTTATCCCCTCCTTTAGTATCTTATCCTTAATTCAATGCTTCACTTCCCCCCCTGCATATGTAAAGTATTTAATAAATAAATTAAAATTATTAAGCCCCTTTAATTCATTACACAACCTTTAATGAATCAATTGATTAATAAATAAATGATTAATTAATATTATTAATACTAATCATTATTTAACTAAAACCATATTAGGACAATTAATTATCTAATTAATTTTACTTAATAATCCCAATGCATCTATTTAACCAGGGTTGTTACAGTGAGAAACTCTCTCCAGGTGAGAGAGTTTGCTGGGAAGTGATTTCTCCTGTAGGGAGTCCAGTACCAACTACGCAGCTTTGAGAATTCCTGATCCGACCTGTTACTGAAGCCACAGAAGGGAAGTGGAGTAGCTAATGGATGGTGGAACAATGAAGGTGCATATTCCGAGGGTGGGACATGCATGTGGGGAATGAGAGTCCGAGAGCAGTGGGTGTAAGTAGGCTCCTTGGAGAGAATCCTTCCAGTTGCACAGTGCAGTTCCCGCGGTCTCAGCCTAGGTCTAGGATTCCTTTTCCCTGGGTGGAGTTTAGTCCCAGCTCGGGGGTGACCCACTGTTGAGCATGATGAGAAGTGTGGTCTAAGGATAGGAGGTTCGTGGAAGGTCTGCACGCAGTTGGTGGTCATCTATTGAGATATAAGTACCAAATCTCTATTGATTGTATGTGGTTTAATTGTACATGTTTTATAACTTGATGAGTAATGCCTAGATATATCATATATTATGTATGTGTAGGATTACTCTGTGTATGGTTAGAATATGTCGTCTGTATGCATATAGTGTCAGAATGTTTTAATGTTGTTTCTGCATGAATAAGTAGCATGAAAAAAATGTTGTAACTGTTAATTGCGTTAGATATGCATGCATATAAATTCATAAAAATGGTATCAGAGAATAAAGGTTATTCGGTGGCATGGACTGACCTATTGGTTTAGGGCTAGGGATGTCACAAAATGGTATCAGGGCTAAGAGAAACATCCTGTAGTGACGTTTCCTGGACTATTGGTGGCTGGGGACGTTACAAGCAACAACAATAAGTTTCAACAAAGAAGCAATGGGATGTACCAACGAGAGGATAAGTTAGACATCCGGATTGATGAGATGTGGATGCTGATGGTAAAAGTGCCTAAAATAAAGTATACTGAAGTAAGAAGGACAATCAATGACATAGTACAATTGACTGTACAATGTTTCATCAACAAGGCAAGTGGAAAACTGCAACATAAAATTTGGAGGCCAGGAGAATTGAAGACAACAAGAATACAAAAGTAAGGAAATAATGCAAGTAAGTAACAACGACATAAGATTTGGGATCCATAAAGATGGAGGATAGCAATGAAGACAACATGCAACAACACATCAAAGGGAATGAAGTAATTGAACACATGATCAGGAGATCATAAACAATTTTAACCTTGGGAGTCTGATGCAGGAGCATTTCACCTCCAAAATCAAACATGTTGATTGACCTAGGGGTCTTTACATTTACTAAGGGAGTGGGTTCCTTAAAACTTCAAATTAATGTAATTTCTCATATTTTAGTTGGATTCAAGAAGGATAGGGTTTTTTTCCCTATTTGAATTGTAAGAGATTAATTGAGAAATTAGTTGAGTTTAGGTAGATTATCCTAAGTATGGATGATTCAATTCCATTTGATCCTTATAAATTGTAAAGTACACGAGTTCTATTATGGTTGTTAGTTGCAAA
The DNA here is from genome assembly GCA_009831015.1 of Picea engelmannii. NCBI lineage: Eukaryota > Viridiplantae > Streptophyta > Pinopsida > Pinales > Pinaceae > Picea > Picea engelmannii. Next base: position 287,279 of record ML803086.1, read on the forward strand.
ATCGTAGGGATTTGTTGATGGTTTGGAAGTTGAAATTCCATGCTTAAAATTGTAAGCCTATGGGAAATAAAAAAGGAGTGTGTGTAGAGATAGAGTAAGAAATGGGAATAGAGAGTGTAAGAGGCCGAGTGTGGCCAAAAAGCCAATTAGAGGCCAATTGAATGTAAATCAAGGTAGAAGGGTGAGGGGGGCTTATGTAAATTATGTATAGAGATTCATTAAAAGAATTCCCATGGTTTTATTTATCTGTGTTAGTGTGGATATTGCATAGTATTTTTATTTATGTTTTCTGTGTAGGATATCAAAGTCCAGATTGGATTCTCACCAAGTAGTTTTTGCAGGATTATGTGTAGGCAAATCCAAGTGCTACAGGTTGGGTGTGCAGTAGAAGCTATAGTATTCATTGATTGTTGATCACTGGAAGGATCAACGATCCAAATCACATCAAACTATATCATGAAGGAAGGATAATTTATAAGCGTTGGATCACCCCATAAATAAGTCCCGACCGTTGGATTAGATTTCGAAGGATTTTGAAAAGTCCTGATATCTGGTGGTGAGAGTAAGATATAGCCATCCATTCCTGAGCCAGATCGACATATGGCAATGTATCGAGAGTTAAAAGACACGTGGAAGTTAAGGGAGAATCATGACCATTTGATCCAGATCAAATCAATGGTTCTCATCATGGAAAACTGCAGGCATCGAAGGTTCTAAGGTGTTGGAGGGTTGAAAAGTTTCGAGGTCCCGACGACAACAAACTTCACACCAACATAAGGAACTCCACACACGAGATGACACTTCGATACTAGGCCCCATGATATATGGTTTCTGTGGAAAACCATTGACGATGAAGATTATATATTTTGTCTATAGATCGATGACCCTTATTGAGACCAAAGTCCATCAGGATGACATCAAAGCTCCACTCCGGGGATGGCATTTGGAAGTAAGGTTCAAAACCAATTAGAGTTATGTGGTGACCCATGTCACGAGTTGAACTATAATTAAAGGAGAATCTATGGTCCAGACTATATTCAGGATCTAGATCAACGATGATCCATCATTGAATAATATCATAGAGGAAGATATTGTGACTATTTAGCACTAGCGAGATCAATGGTCTAGATCATTATGAACTGCGACCTTAGAGATTTTTGAGTTGGTGAAAAGGGAATGAAGTCCTAATGTCCTGGGACCACTATATGTGTCATTCATCATTGAATAACATAGATCAATGACCATCAGAACGAGTGGCTCAACGAAACTAGAAGATCCACTATCGATCATCAGAATGCATCAATGGTGAACTGAAGTTCAACGATTTTGCAACACATTTAGATCCAACCATCGATTGGAATAAGAGATATATGACAAACATTCAACGTGTATCAACAAATTTCTTGGGGCTTAGAATGAGGTCATAAGCCTTGGTCCTATAAATATAAATGAGCTTATCACCAGGGGTTTCGAGGGAATTAAAGGAGATGATTAGACCATGGTTTTATCCCATGGTCTCATGTCAAAATAAGGACCGGTGGATCAAAAAAATCATTCTATACTCTATTAATAAAGGATTTTGTTCCCGTATAACCAAATTGAGAGAAACTCGAGCTTGGATATGCAATAGAGTTTACTTATAACCCTACACCTGTGGGAAACTGACCTGGGTGGTCACTATCATCATGCACCACACCAATAATGGGATCCCCTTCTCTGTAATGTAGTCCCTTAGGATATACCAATTACCATTGAGTTCTCTAGCATAGGTTGGCCAATGAATCTCTTTATTTGGACTCCAAAGATTCTTAGTTGTAGCAAAAAATTCCATCTATCTCAGGCATCGATCCGATCACCTACAAATTTACAAGACTTTTATGGCTCTAATTCCTTACATGCCTCTCTTACAGAAACAGTGAAATCGTTACCATAACTATTGTGACACAACAACATAAACTTGCATGGAATTGAACTACAATTACCATGGAATAATTCCTTTTCCTCCTTTGACTTTTTCAACCAATTCATACCACAACAATGTTGTACCATGATCCAAAGTGGTAGCCTCTCTATAAAATTCACAACAACACAATAATTTTAATCCCCCTTGCATGGATAAAATCATATGATATATTTTCATGTGAATCATTCAACACATGTCTTCTATGATAATCCCATGTTTCACCTTTAATTTCCAAATTCCATGTACCTCCTTTAATCTCCAATGCTTAGAATACTAATAAACATGGATTAATAATCAAGATTAATAAATAAGGGTCTAAGGATTTTAGGGTAAGTTGTTAGATATGGTTCCCCTTGTAGCCCCTAAAACCTTCTATAAACCCCTTTTCACACCCCCCACTTGAGGAATTACAATCCCCCATCTCATTTTCATCCTTCTTCATTTTCCACCTTTAGATTTTGCATATTATAATCAAATGTACACTTATAGTTCACAATGTCTTGGATTACAACCATCTCATTATTACATCTACATTCATAATTCAGGGGGATCACAACTGGGGTATTATGTTACTTCCCCCCTTTGGAAAAATATCATCCTCTATGTTATTTTATTTTCAACAATGAGACCATGTCATCATTCCTCAGCTGCACCTGGAACACCATCTTGTTCCTTGCAAACTTACATAGGTGTTGGATATCTTGTACGCAATGCATCTACATTGTATTTTCAATGCTTGAGTAACCTACCAGGTCTCAACATATCACCATGTATCTATATCAGTAATCAATAGAAACATGCATGTTATAAACATTTTATGAAAAAAGTATCCCATTCATAGGAAATTTTTAATTTTATATTTGAAATATACATATTCATAACACAAAAATAAGTATGCAATTCTATCCCAATAATGATCTATATGAATATTTTTCTACTTTATAAATATTCCACAGGTAAGACTTTAGATTTGAATTTATTTTCTAACACATTCTCCTTAACCCATTCCACTTTTATCTTCCTTGTAATAACTATCCTTCCAATATTAGGCATCCCCTTTTATGCTAGACAATTCCTTAGGTGATCCATGTCACCAAGGATTTTACATGCAAGAAGAGCACCAATTCATAGAGTCTTACTGCCAAGCATCCTATTTGTAACCTCTAATAAATCAATAAGTTATGGAAATTATATGGTTCCAGTGGCATTAAAATGACCTTCCCGACTTTCGAGCTTGCATTAGTCATCACTTTCCCTTACTAGGTAGATTCACCATCCACTTGTGTCTTAACATAATCACACAAATATTCTAAGTCATATCTCTATCTATCAACCACCTTTTGAAATAATTATTACAACAATAAGATTTTGAATAATATTTGATGTTCCACATAACACTTAGCTTTCAATTGTGTAGGCAATAGTCCATGTCTTCATTATGTCTTACTTTCACTTCCATATCCAAGACATCCTTTTCTATAGCTCTATTCTCTCAAAAAAAAGATTTAATGTAGTCCAATAAAACACGACTACTTATGCATTCCATCCTTTCATGCAACATCCACCATAGCACTAGAAAATGATCACATAATTATAAATACCAATAATTCAAACATATTATCTATTATTATATAAATTTCAATGGAATATGACTCAAATATGCATTCACACAATGCAATCAACTATATGTGCCAACATAAACATATGCATAACTTCCACTTACATGCTTCAACAATATTTTATTATTATTATTATGTTGGTTGGTTTATTTCTTTGTTATGAGAGGCACCTCCCTTCCCCTCTTGCTATATTTATTGCTATTGTTTATTGATTAATTTTATTATTATTATTATTATTATTAATTGATTGATTTATTTTTATTTTTTGTGATGCACCCTTACATCACACTGAATTCCACATTATCATGTCATTTATTCCACCATGATGATATGGAAGGTTTACCCACACCTCGATGCATCATCTGGCCACCTTCCCAATACTTGTTTGACCATTTGAACACCTTTCTCTTCAAACGGTAATCAAACCCAAACAAAACACTGGGGCTACACCCTCTCAATGTTGTTTAGTGTTGGAAATACATATACAATCCATGCCATTGACACAAGAAGAGAGACCATTGGGCATTTGTTTAGTGCCATATCCTTTCCATATCTAACAATGCTATGGCCTCACACATAGCTAGTGCATACAACATTCACTTCCATAACAAATTTTTAAGTCTTGACTTTCTATGGGTATTGGCTCATAGCCAACACAACATGACATGACAATGCCTTTTAGATGAATGGGTTAACTGTACTTTAACAACCTTTATAGGTCCAAGGTCTCTTTCCCTTACCATACCCCACCTAGTTATTATTCACATAAGTGCATTCATCTCCATAATATAACAACTTTTGATATACAAATATAATTGAAGGAATCATTATCTGAATTTCATTCAACACATATGCAACATAACCATAACAAACTTCATACCTACATGGATGTCATCAACATATCTGATGTTACTTGATTCATTGGTGTCTTATGGACACCTACACCATCCATTCTCCAAACTCTTGATCAACACTTCCTTATCCTTATCCTTTCTTCACAAGGCTGAAAATCATATGTTTCAACATCATCATCTTTAGCCATGATTCAACCATTTTTTACTACATAATCATCACTATTATTAGTTAATCACTTTTCCATACTCTTGGCATATGTAACAACATCTTAATCTTGATCATTATGCATCAATATGCTCATGCATATCTATATGCATTGTTACCACATGATATTTCTCAATATGCTTAATAATGCATATTCATTCTAGATATTTTATTTTCTTTCATTCCCAACATTCCCATGCCTAAATATAAAAACCTTATCATTCTTAAGAAATATAACTATATAGTAAGAAAAAGATTAAGGGTTTGTCCCTTGCAATTCCTTTGCATAGCGTGAAATTCCACTTCCACATCAAATCTTATCAATTTCATGGCCTTTCTATCAGACACATAATATAATGGATCATTTGCTATGATTTCCTCACCAAGTAGAAATTATATATATATATATATATATATATATATATATATATATATATATATATATATATATATATGAAAATTTATATTCTCTACTTTTATGAACATACAACTCTATTTTATCAATGAAATAAAATTTAAGGTGAGAAATATCCCTCATTATCATGTCTCCCTTGATAGCCATCTTTTCCATTTTCTACTACAACAATTCCTTAGCATCCCATAACTTCCTTTATTAATTTGTATATTTCTTATTGCCTTAGGCTGTCCTCAAACCTTATATGCTTATGGAAACAGTTTGTGTTTTTTTTGGTGTTTCCCCTGCATTCTTTTCTATATGGTCTCATGCTTAAGACCTTCCCTGACTTGAAGAAAATGCTCATTTGAGATCACACTTCAAGAATTTCATTCTCCAATACGACTTACAAGTTATAATATTTACAAATTGCATGGCATGAAAGATTCTATTGAGTGCACTGGTAGACCAATTTTCCTTTCCTTTTATCCATTTGATATCAAAATCAAATTCATAAAGAAACTCCAACCATCTTGTTTTCCTGACATTTAAAGTTTACTGCTCCAATAGACACTTCCAAAAATTATGGTCTATTCTCAATTCAAATTTTCTCCCCATTAAATAGTGCCTCCATATGTTGAATGCATGCATTATATCATCAAGCTCAAAGTAGTGAATCACATAATTCTCTCATTCTTTTTAAGCTTTCCATGCTCTTTTATACTTCCCATTTGGAAGTAGTTAAAAAATTATGTTCTTATTTGACTTGCTAACCCTATATACCCTTAGAATTCATGTACTCAACAATATTTGTCTTTTTATTATTTAAATCACTCACCCACTATTTGAATCATCTTATCAACACTGCATATCTTTAACACTTAAGAATCCATCGCTTTCCACCCACTAAATTTATCTCTAATTGTCCTTAAGATTTGTCCCAATTCCATAATATTTATTTTCATCCTAATAGAGAATCATCAACCTAGTGATTTATTCATCCTTACATAGCTCTCAAGTAAATTGATTCTCATCATTTTCTTCACATCCTTTACATAAGTTTCTAGTTCATAATTTGTAACTCTTCCTCTGGTAATTTTCCTTTACCATTCATGCTTCCTCACCCTACCTCCTTTGCAATATTTGATTTGAAAATTTATGAATGAATTTTCCTTCCATAATATTTATAATATTAGGGTCTTAGTTGCTTCCTTTTATGCATAATGATGAAGACATAATTTAATTCCATATATCACTAATTCTCTACTGCATACATAAATAATATACCATGTCCAAAACCTCTCTAACACTTCTTTGCAATCCCAAATTACACATGCTAATATTAATCAATAAATTGTATGCTTTTTTTTTACATGTGGTTGATGACACCGGATATCGATGCTCGCTACATCCATGGAAAATATCCCTAAAATCTGTGAGAGAACATGGGGTGGCTGATCATTTTCGAAGTATTGGGGGCTCAAGAACAAGAGCATCTTATAGACCCATTAAAGGGCACAACATGTCACTCCAAGAATTTGAACCTGGGTGGGGAGTGTAACAATCATTCCTCCCAACCACCTAAGGTACATCCAATGGATTAAATTATATTCCTTCTTATTAAGGAAGCAACCCACATTCGTGATTTAAAGCTAGGAAAAATTGGGACATACATGCGCTAGAAAACCCTAGCAAGAATTTGCTTGGGTCCCAAACTGTAACATACCTGGTATCAACACAATGAAAAATTTCGCCTTGATAGCAATCTGTAACATAATCGACATCTACACAATGAAAATACTCCCTCTGATACCAATATGTGACATACCCGTTACCAACAAACTTGGACAATTTTCTCTAAAATTGAACTATAATGTACCCATCGACCCAGATACCTCTGAATTCTCCTTCTTGTGAAAATTCAAATTTCTGCTACCATTCTTTAAATTCAAGAAACATTAAAAAAACACATGCAATTAATAAGAAGATGCTAAACCATCAAAGAAAATGATCAACATGCCATGCACAATGATAACAAGAAGCATGCACAATATTATACATTTAAGAGATAATAAATACATAGTGGAATATAAATTACACAAAAAACATAGAGAGAACTTATATTTTCAAATAAACATTCACCAACTGGTTGTAGATTTCAAACATTCCACCCAACCATAGACATTGTTGTTCCAAATATCAACAGTAGGTCACCCACAAACAAGGGCTATGAATACACAAGGATGGGTCCTGGGCTGACTCTAAAATACACAACCAACTCTCAAGCTCTCATAGTTTTTCCCACCCACACAACAATCTTATTTTACCATCTCTCTTCCCTTTTAGCCTGCACAACCCAAAGAAATGAACCCCTTTCTCTGCAATGTAGTCCCTTAGGTTGTTCCACTTCTTTTCCAAGGATCCACTGCTATTGGTTAGGAAATATCAATGCTATAAACTCCCAGTATTATCAATTGTGGAAAACTCTCTCTCAGCTACCATTATTCTCATGCACACATGAATCCATTATGTTATTCAAATTATTCATTCATGATTTTGATACATTCTATTGTCAATCCGAGTTTTTAATCTTATAAGGTGCAAGGAAAAACATATGTAGAGATAAAAACCCGAAGTTCTCAAGATCACCAATCAACACACAATCATTAAAATAAAATCATGAACATAAAGAAATACTTGATTATGAGATGCTATTCAAGGTCCGTTAGATCCATTGTGAGTTCGTAAGGTAGAAATACAGGCCAATCATATGTAATTAAGTTATGACTGACAATACTCTAGGAGTCCCAATTTTAACAGATGTAATCAATACTCATGAATACACTCTTATAAATTAAACCTCAGAGTAGAAAAACAATATCTTATCACATATACTTGAAACAAATACTATCCTTACAACAATGATAGAAAAAATATGGTATATCGTATCAAACGGTTTCATGACCGAAGACATGAAATCACTTCCAAGAATATTTCATGTTGTAGTTGTTCTAACCCAATCTATTCTTGGATCAACAGTTAATCATATGTTTTGGTTATAAGTTGAAACATAATAACATCTCATCATATCTTCTAGCCAAATACTCATTCCAATTTTATTCTATGAGGTCCGGAAGTAGTTGAATCGATGACGTTGCTTCAAGACTATAACTACTGCAAGAAGGTTCGATCCTGTAACTTAATAGACCATGGCAATTTAACATTCAATTTACTGAAAATAAATGAATAAATTGTGACTATGGGCACACGTTGTTACCTTTATGCTCGAAATATCCTTTTTGGTCAAAAAAATGAGATAATAGGTTTAGATAAGGAAATAGGGCGAGGTATTATGGGAAAAATGGTAAAAACCAAGATCCTCGGGTAGTCCCAAAAGTTTCAAAACATGGAATCCACATCTCTCCCACACCTGAGAGATATCATGTCCCCATGCAAATAAAACCACGGCCTCTACAAAACTCTTATCCTTCAAAATTTTAGAACCTACCCACATTCTCTAAGTATCTTCGTGTTATAACCCTAAATTGCACTATCCCTGCTTACCTGGTATCAGGCCTACTCATGCCTCTTCCTAGCCAAAGCCATGCTGAGAAATTCCTCAAAAAACCACTTAAAACAAGCAACCCACGCCCTAACTGCTCACTGGGCGCGGGCATCCGCTTGCTGTCCTTCTACTGCACGCGGGTATCCGCGGGCTAACCCAAAACAGCCCGCGGGTACCTAACAAAGCAAAAAATCAGGAAAGTTTCCGCCGGGACATGGGGATTTTTGTCAGTTAACTGGAACGCCGAGCCATGCATGGCCGAGAGTTCGCCAAGAACCCTAGCCCCTTCCAGCCTATAAAAGGAGGGGTAGGGGTACTATTCAAAAGGGGGAAAAATCATTGCAAAGAAACTCTGCCAAATTGCCAAGCCAGTTCTGTCCCAACCCTTTAGCCTAGCCTCAAGCTTCAGGAGAAATACATGCAGCAGCAGTTGGAGGACAGAAAGAAGAGGAAGAGCCCAGGATCAGGATCGTGGAACGGTGACCGGCCTCAGAACTCATTGTAAGTTGATTTATATTGATGGTAATGAAAAATATACTTTTCCCGTCCCGAAACACATGAATCTCATCTTCATTATCTGATTTATGTTTTATCTCTAACCCCCTAGTAGATCAGTAGCATGCATATATGTTTTTGTCTTGTTTGCAGGAGAGCTTTGTGGAAGGAGCAGCAGTAGC
>ML803086.1:304145-347584 GCA_009831015.1 Picea engelmannii
AGCCCCTTCCAGCCTATAAAAGGAGGGGTAGGGGTACTATTCAAAAGGGGGAAAAATCATTGCAAAGAAACTCTGCCAAATTGCCAAGCCAGTTCTGTCCCAACCCTTTAGCCTAGCCTCAAGCTTCAGGAGAAATACATGCAACAGCAGTTGGAGGACAAAAAGAAGAGGAAGAGCCCAGGATCAGGATCGTGGAACGGTGACCGGCCTCAGAACTCATTGTAAGTTGATTTATATTGATGGTAATGAAAAAGATACTTTTCCCGTCCCGAAACACATGAATCTCATCTTCATTATCTGATTTATGTTTTATCTCTAACCCCCTAGTAGATCAGTAGCAGGCATATATGTTTTTGTCTTATTTGCAGGAAAGCTTTGTGGAAGGAGCAGCAGTAGCAAAGAGATGACAACTCAACGGAGGATCTACTTCAACCTTCGGAAAACAAGGTTAGTTCATTCTTCCTGTGCTTGTCTGAGAAAAGGGGTTGAGATTTTGGGTAGAAGGTAAAAGGTTAAATTTGAAGGGTCATGATCTGCGTATAGGTTTATAACCCTATCTTATTAGTCCGTAGGGTAAAATACCCAACAACACTTCGCATCCCAACACTTCTGGACCAGAGTTTGTAGATTGGAGACTTTGAATTTTAACTTGGAGCCTCTGATTTCTTTCCCTAAGTCTTCTAGCTCTTCCTAACCATTTCCTAACCAACCTTTCATCATTTTTGTGGCTGAACTTGATCTCTTTAATTTCTTCTTCAAACTTGATGTTATCACTCCTTAATAACTCATTTTTGTTCTTAATAAATCCTTCCAGAACATACAATTATTTGATAGTTTGCTGCAATTTCCTATTCTTCTTTCTTTGTTTGGTTGATGGCACATTGGAAAATTCACCTACTACTTTAAGCTTCTCCATATGAGGATGAGAGTCACTACTCTATCCTACAGATACTAAATCTTTCAGATTATCATTTTCTTCCTTGTGCAATGGTGAGGTTTCTTGCAACTCTCCCTAGGTATCCTTTTCCAACTTGTTCTTTAATAAATATACGAGGGTCATTTTGTCCTATTGTTCTTCCTCAGTTAAATTTGTCTTGTCCATTTTCAAAGTTTGGCTCCTTGTCACTCTGGGATGTGGAGGTGCACCTAGTTTTTTCCTTTTCTTTCCTCGTTGTTTTATTTCTCCTATTATTAAGACATCCTCATCCTCTTTCTCAGGTCCCTGAGTATCTATATGTCTAGACTTATCTTTGGCCTCAGGGTCCTAAGCATCTAAATGTTTAGATTCCATGGCCTATGTTTCTTGTGCAATCATAGGCTTGGTTTTCCTTGGCCGCTTCAACCCTCACTTAACAACATTTCCTCCATCGATAAACTTATTTTTGATTAGAAAGTGCTCCCAATAATCTTTCCTCTTTTTCAACTTTGCTACAATTAATATCTTAATCAGGACATGGTGAAACATAATCGACTCCATGTTCGTTATTCTCTTATGGGATGTCAATTCCATATTGGAGAGTGACATTTCAAGTAATATGAAAAATTTAACCTCTGTCCCTTAAAATACTGACTACGAAGTTGAATGTGAATAAAAAATGATAACCCAAAACGCCCCTCACAAGTAATATATTTTTGCAATATAAGAGGAGATCTCGATACCTTTTCTAAAACCATTTCTACTGCAATACTTTCCTCCAGTCGGGTATACTGTCCTCTATGAGAAAATGTGCATACATATTCTTATCTACATGCTTTTTCTTGAACCATATGTCTCCATCCTGAGGTAGATTGGTCATTGTTGCAGTTGAAACTTCTATTACCTGGAACTCGATATTCCCAACACACACTCGCTCTCCATGGAAGCTCTATGAGAATGCTAGTGTTACCTTTTTTTTATGTCGATAGAACTTCATGAAGAATGGCAGGCATCCCCAACTTTATATATTCCTTTTTCATTTAGGGTAAGCCTCCAACAACTCCATATTAGCGAGATCGAACCAAACTGGAGTCCTCATGATTCAATGCTCACCCTTTTTGTGGAAGAGTATGAAGTGCACTGCTTAACACCTTGGTTATATCGTCTGATGGGAATGTGTATGTGAAGTTGAAAGGAAGTCAAGTTTTGGGGTCTTATCAAAATGATTGAGGGAAATTATATCATAAATTATTTACAAGAATCATCATGATCCGATTAAAAAATATTCAAGGATCAAATCTTTGAGTGTGTGAAATGATTAATTTGTATGCAGTGTTTCATGCTAAAATCAAACATGCTTACATGATTGGTTATGGATTTTGACATGATCATGAGGTGTTGGCCCTTGACCAAGTTTTGGGATATTCTTGGTCATGTTGACCTATTTTGGACTTCAACATCCTGTCAAAGGAGGAGCGCAAGATGAAGCGGAGATCACAGGATCTCGACCCCTTTTTGGGTCCTTTTTGGTTTTTTGGGATTATGTAACAAGATTGGGATGTTGGCCCATGGGTTTACCCATTCTTGGGCCTATTTTGTAATATATAAATAGATGTCTAGGCAATGTAAGGGGAGGCATCTATGTGATGTTAGGCCGCTAGTAAGATGTGAATGTATGCTAAGTGCAAGTAGAGTTTGTAAGTGCTTAGTGCATGACTGTAAGAGACTTGCAGAGCTAAGTGCAAGAGGTTGTAATGGACAGTGGAAGGCTTTGTGCTGTAACACAAGGAAGAAGGATCTAGCGAGCTGCGCAGATCTTTTGTCCTATGCGGAGAAGGGTTCGGAGGCTCTTTGCATGTAACCTATTGAGAAGCTAATAAAGAAGAAGAGTTGGTAGACGTAGCCCTAGGGTGGGGGTGAAACATTTAAATACTGTGTTACTCTACTCTGTGTGATGTTCTGATGTGTTTATATGTTATTTGCTAAGTTCTTTGAGATGATTAGATAAATCTTCTTATGCTTAGTGCTAATGATATGTGAGAATGTTAGATCTGATCTATATGAATATGTTTAGTGCTTGATCTGCTAGATATGATCTATTTACCTATGCTAATTTCTTAAATACATTAGATCAATGTGAATGCTGTGAAGCTCTGTTTTATCAGTGAAGTAGATATTGATTGCATATTGAGGAACTGATGGTGCTAAGTGCTCTATTAAGTATCATAATCATAGATTTGTGTCCTAGCTAAGCTTGCAGACATCTAAGTCTCACAACCACCCCTACCTCTACCTCGGGTGAGATTTCATTTGCTTCGCAGGTGTTGCCGAAAGGGCCGATATTTAGGGTTTTGTTGGTGCATTGTTGTAGCGTTGAATCCTGGGTTTTCCCCTATTCCAACAAATGGTTCCATTGCCGGGACCTGAAAATGTGATTGCTGGGAACTGAGAAAGAAGAAGCTTTGTGCAAAGATTCATCCTAAAGTTGTGAAAGCTCCATGCGTAGATCTGTTGCCCTAGTGCGCAGTATTTTACTTAACCTATGAAGCTTTGTGCCAAGAGGAAGGTCAGATATGAAGAAAAGAGGTCATATCTGAAGAAAAGAGGTCAGATCTGAAGAAAAGAGGTAATATCTGTAAGCTCTGTGCTCTGATAAAGGTAAGAATAGTAGGAAAATTCTAGATCTGAAAGCTTTGTACTCTGTAAAAGTAAGATAAGTGAAAATTTTTGTTTATAAAGTATGGATCTAGGTATATTTGATAGGTTATGTCCTAGCTTGAAAACCAAGGCACTAATAGATGAAAGAAGGCTTGATATGAGTATATCTGACAAGAATAATGAAAGATATGTTATACCTATGCATAGAAAGAATGTTTGGACTAACAAGTGGATGCATGATCCTAGAAAGAATTTGTTGTAGGTTGGCTCCTATGATCCTAGTGCGCAGTATAGGAGAAGATGGGGATCATTTAAAAGAAAGAGATGATTAAACCTTTGTTATAGCTGCAGAAGACCAGGACATCTTTCTAAGGAATTCCCTAGAAGAAGACCTAGCTGTCTTTGTTGCAAAGCTATGGACCATGAAGTGTTGGATTTCCCTAGAATGATTGCTAATATTGAAGGAATGAATCTGAACCAGGAAAACCCCAAGGCAGATCCAGAAATAGTAGAATCCCAAAAATAATCAGAGAAAGTATTGTTACAAATGAAAGAAACCCTGAATGACCACTGACATTTTAGATTATCAGAGATATTCAAAGAAAAAGAATGCATTGAAGCAAGAATAGGAGACTTCGACATTGACTGTGTTCTGGATGAAGAGACACCGATGAATATCATGAAAGAGAGAACTTGGGAAGCTATAGCGAGGCCTACTATGATTCCTTCATTAGGAGGAGTAGGATTATTCAGAGGAAAACTGGTAAACCTATGTGGAAAGCTCACTAAGATACCTACAAATGCCAATGGAACTTTGACATAAGAAGATTTTGAGATTATTAAATTTATTGAAGACAGCGCCCCATTTACCATGTTACTAGGAAAACCTTGGATTGATAGAGATCAAGCCAGATGAAAGGAAGAAGAAGAATTTTTGGAGTAGAAGAAACAAGAGTTAAAAGATTTCATGACTAGAAGGATCACACACTTGTTGAAGAACATGAGAATATATCAAAGGTATTTAACACTAAAGGCCTAGATGTCAAAGCTGCAAGAACATTAGAGGACTCACAGAAGAATGAAGTACCTACCCTAGATAAAGAAGAGGTACAACCCCTGAATCCTAGGAAAGAATCTCAACAACGTGCAGTGACTATGTCAAACGAAGATAAGAATCAGAATAGAAAAAGACAAATTGAGACGAAGATCACTGGAAAGAAGGCTAGGAAGTTAAGTAAGAAGAGGGATAAGATTAAAAATTTATAGAAATTTCCATAGGGAACTTCGCAGGAGGGAAATTTGCAAAATTGGAACTTCATCGGGATATCAGAACAATGACACATGGCACTTCGTCATGGTGAAGCAATATAGCCATTGGGGACATTATAATTGTTCGACTACTACCCCGAATGGGTAGAAAGGCATTTAAGGCTCGACACCAGACCGTTGGACCATGCCATAATGGATCGAACAGAGTTAATGAGGCTTCATACCCATTGAAAGAGACGCGTTACTGAGTTACCTATTTATCCTGTCTCACCATGCACCATGAACACTTTTTCTAACCAAATTGTTTGAGCCCACAGACTAAGTGAATTGTATACAGTTATCATTGCTCTCTTGCTGTTTATTCTACTGCAATGTCTAAGTTAATTTAACCCTGATCTAATTAATCCCAAGTGCATATGTCCGAGGAACTCAACGCAGTCGAAGAATCAGTGACAAAAGTACTCCTTGATCTGATGACTCAAAGAGTCATGTCAGAGAGAGGATTATCCAGATGTGTACAAGCATCATCCATGAGCCTCTCCATCAATTTCTTGAGCCGAACCATCCCGACCATTAGATGAGAAGCGAACTAATCACATGGATGATCTCATGAATGCTAAGTTGATTATGAGCATATTACCCGCCTATCTACCACCTCTGAGCAACACAATAAATCAAGATAGTGTGCCTAGAGACTTTGAGTATGCCTTGATCACTGCGTATCTCCTGAAAGGGATACGCTCAGTTCACGTAGACCAAGAAAATATTGCAGCGTTGAAGTTTAGCGACTTCAGCCTCGACGACAGGAAGGTCTACAACATGCTCGCCCCACATAAGTACTTGACCAGAAAAAAAGGGAAAGAATTCAAAGATCATCCCTCAGTCATGGACTATGAACCTCATGTAGTCTACACTGCTCAACGTCATGAAGATTCCTCACTTCGGAAGACACCAAGAGCTGAATGCATGTGTCAAGCTGCTACTGTCCTGTTACCATGGAAGATACTTGTGGTTAAACTGCCATATCACATTGGATCCGATGTTGATCAATCAGATCATAGGGATAAGCATGCAAGGCCCTGACCCACATGATTTCTATCCTGGAAAAACAATGGATCACACTCTAGCTCAAGGGATCAATGAGACCTACCATGATGTCGAGAAGGGCATGCGAGGCTACAAGGTAGCTTCTATCCAGAGCGACACGCCTCACCTGTCAATTGATCACATGAAAGTTAGTATGAAAGAACCGACCCACCTAAGTCACTAGTTTTATAGTCGACCTCGCAGGAAAGTGCGTGGAGGGCCTACAAATGAATTGGGCATAGTACTTGGTGAACCAATTAGAACTTGACTGTAGAGAAGCCCAAGATCAAGGGTACGAATTTCATTTCAGCTGGCTATTGATCCTGATCACTTTCTTTGCTTGAGAGATGCCAGAAGGTGCGACCTTCCTAGACATTGAGTCCTTTGAACCTTTGGCCATGAAGTTCAATACACTGTGGTATTCCAGTGACATGAATAAGAAATGGTAGTCAAATGCCCTGTTCCAAACATACTACAACCAATTGAGGGTAGCCATATAGTCTGGGCCTCGCATAACTTTGAATACTTTACATAGGTTCCGACCTTTGATAAAGTTCAACACTGATAGGAATTTCATTTATATCATAGCGCGCGCCAATGGACATAAGCAACAACTGCATTCCTACTACAAGCTGATAGAGGAGGACTTGGAGGATATCACCAAGGAATGGTCAATGAACCTCCTTATTACAACAAACCTTGCAGAGATATCCAACATAGACAACCCAAAAAATACGCCGGATACACCTAGACCTAGAAAGATAAAGAAGACTGAAGAGGTCCAAGATTTAGATAGTACATCTGTGAAAATTGCTTCCATCTCACCAGAGCAAGGGGGTGATGGCGAAGAGATAGATGGCACAAAAGCCGAGAAAAACAAAAGGCGAGGTAACACCACCTAGAGATGAGGAGGAACCCTCAAAGAAAAGGAATGCTTCCCCCCCGAAGCCTTCTTCCTGGAAGAAGTCGAAAGCAACAATTACCAATTTGCAGACTATCCTCACCCCAGATGACTTTGATTTCATCGTAGCAACCCTGAATGATGCTTCGCTGGAGATAGTAGAAAAACAAGAGGCTAATAAGGAGGAGATGTACAATCGAATTGAGGTTGAACTTCAAGGGGTGCAACAGACACTACAGTCCAGCCGCACCGTTTCCACTGCACCTCTGCCACTAGGAACACTAGAATTAGGAGATGAAAAATCTCAACTCCACCGAATTGTTGATATAGTCGAAGCTCGCCTTTGACGAGGACAGGAAGAAACAACACAAGCCACCCAGGCTTTAGCACAAGTAAAGTGGAAAAGCTTGCTGTCTAAGAAAAGTGGGATGAAGAAAAATCACAGCTACAACAAAGCAAGGAACAGTTGCTCACAGAGCAACTCAAAGTAAAGGAAATGGTCAAAAGAGCACTTCGATCTGTTATAGTTGTAGAAGTAAAGACCGAAGAGCGAGTTCCACAACAGGTGGCGCAAATTGAAGAAGTGATCCAACAACTACAACAACGCATCGTAGATTTGGAACTACGCACTGTGCCCGATGTATAAATTTCAACACAAATTAAGTATTTCTTGCGATTATCCTGATCTAGCAATTATATGCCATTGTTAAATACATAATCACTTCTACTAATATTCTTGTGGAAATTAAACCACGATCACAAAGTGAAATATCAAGAACACATAACACAGAAGTTTTATCGGGAAAGCGTAAAGCTAAAAACCCCACTATCATATATTATGTATATCATGGATCATGAAACAATCTCATACAAAACTTAAATCCAAGAGCTCTTACTACAATACAATCGTCTTACACTATAATACAAAAATTCATCAAATACATTGGCCAATTCTTTGTGTCTAGATAGCCTGCCTCCTTTGCACAATCCCTGCAATTAGAATTCTCACAATGAATTCAAATTACCTAGTTTGCACATGCTCATGAGCATATCCAATGCATGTGTGATTGCATGAGTGTACTTCACTCAAATAAAAACTAATAGCCAAACTGTCCCTTTCACTTGTTATCTCAACTGGGTCTCCACTGGATCTGACATGCATGTGGTTAACCGTGGCGAACCCTCAATTGCATGTGAGTTCACTGATTTGAATTAATTAATAATTAATTCACTGAACTCTCACTAGTGCAAGTTTAGTTACAACTAGTACAACTGAGCTTAACTCACTTAACTGAGTTAAACCACTTCACAACTCTCATAACTACACTTATAACTCTGTTACAACTTCAAGTCACCTCCATGTCTTACCAACCAACCTTTGAACTCAAATTTCCCATAGTTAACTGATTTTCCATTTCAGTTAATTATTTCAAGTAATTATGAGATAATAGATTAATATTTATTGTCCAATTTATTTAAGGGAAAAGTAAATTAGACACAAGTTTCTTGTTAAATTTTCAACACTCCCTCTCAACAAGAAAGGGATTATCCTTTACCCCAATCTTGTCTCTATGATATTCTAATTTCCTCCTGGTGAGCACCTTCATGAGAATGTCTGCATCCTAATATTCCATAGGAATGTATTGAAGCAACATGATCTTCCACTGCACACAATATTTGATATGATGATACTGAATATCTATATGCTTAGATCTATCATGAAACACAGGATTAATCGAGAGTTTATTGCAACTTTGATTATCACAATGAATCACTGTCAGATCTAAATGAGAACCAAACAAACCAACCAAGATCTTTCTCATCCAGATAGGCTCACATGCAGCTTGATTCGCTTCCATGTATTCCACTTCCGCTGAACTGAGTGCCACGAATCTCTGTTTCCTGCTGTACCAAGAAACAACTGTAGATCTGATACTAAAGATCCCCCCTGATGTGCTCTTTCTGTCCGTTGGGCTACCCACCCAATCTGCATCCGTGAAGCCATGCAACTTCACCTCATTCGTCTGTCTGTACCATAATCCATACTTAGATGTGCCCTTTAGATATCTCAAGACACTCTTACCCACCTTCCAAAAGAGTTTGTTAGGCTTAACCATCGCTTGACTTAGCTGGTTAACCGCATAGCAAATGTCCGGTCTCATGTTCACTAAAAGCATTAGCGAACCTACTAACTGTCGATAGACAGTAGCATCCACTACCTCTCCAGAAGTAGTATCCTCTTTCCTCCAGTTTCCTGAAAGAGGAGTATCCATGGGTTTGCAGCCTTCCATGTGAAACTTACCCAGTATCTCCCTTGCATACTTACCTTGAGACACAAAATGTTCACCATCTCGCTGCCATATTTCCAATCCAAGGAAATAATGAAGAAGGCCCAAATGCTTCATCTCAAACTCCTTTTCAAGGTCCTCCTTGAATGAGTGTATCAGCTGCTCATCACCAATCAATATTAAATCATCAACATAAAGAACAATGATTAAAATCTTACCCTCCACCACAATTTGGTATAGGTTTGCATCCGCTTCACTTTTGGTGAAGCCCAATCCGGTGAAATATCTATCTATCAGAGTGTACCAAGCACAGGTTGCTTTCTTCAGCCCATACAGTGCTCTCTTGAGTCTACACACATGCGAATCCCTGTCAAAGGTCTCAAAACCTTCTGGCTGTTCAATGTACACTTATTCCTCAATGATCCCATTGAGAAACATAGTTTTTACATCCATCTGATGAATGCGCCAGCCCATCTGCGTTGAGAGTGCAAGGATGGATCTTATGGAAGAGTACCTTGCGATAGGTGCAAAGGTCTCATCATAATCCATCCCCTCGATTTGTGAGAAGCCTCAGGCCACAAACCTGGCCTTGTATTTCTCCACACTTCCATCAAAAACTTGCTTTACCTTTTAGATCCATCTCAAACCTACCACTGATTTGTTGACCGGCCTTGGGACAATTTCCCATGCAATGTTTTTGACAATGGAGTCATACTCCTCAACCATAGCATCAACCCAAGTGGGATCTTGCACTGCTTCTTGAAAGGACGATGGTTCAGTCACAATACATTTGCTCATGAGAGCCATGTATCCACCAAATCGATCAGGAGACTGTCTTTGTTTTCACTTTGAAGTAGGGTCTCCTACATTCTGTGCAACATCTAGTCTCAATCTGTTAGCTTCCATGGTTCACTTTCTTCCATTTCTGATGGATGGATCTGCTTGAGTGGTTTCCTCTACTCTGTGAACCTCCTCATGTGGCTGATCCACATCTTGAGACTCATCTTTGGGAACCAACAGTTCCTCTTCTGCATGCAAGTCTAGCTCCCTCTCAAGCAAAAACCGCATGGCTTTCCCCTCATCGAATTTTATATCCCATCGCATAACAGTCATCTTACTGTTAGTAAAATACACATGATAATTATGGGGTGTTTCTGTGTACCCCACAAATATCCCAACTTCAGCAGTCGGTTCCAGCTTCTTCCTGGAATCCTTGGTCACATGCACATAAACAGATGAGCCACAAATCTTAAAATGAGAAACATCAGGTTTCTTACGAGTGAAACCTTCTTCAGGTGTACTCATGCCAAGTATTCTATGAGGACAATGGTTTTGCACATAAACCACAGTATTTCATGCTTCTTCCCACAAATGCATTGGTAGGCCCTGATCATGCAACATCGCTCGTGCTGCACCCACGATCGTTCTGTTCTTTTTCTCTGTGACCCCATTTTGCTATGGGTTATGAGGCGCTATGAGTTCTCTTAGAATTTCTTCTTTGTTGTATAAGTCTTTGAATTCATTAGAGATGTATTCTACACCATTATCGCTCCTTAGAGCTTTCAGTTGCTTCCTTGACTCTTTCTCCACCAATGATTTAAACTCACAAAACTTTGAGAATGTTTGATCCTTCTTCTGCATGAAGAATATCCAACATTTACGAGAAAAGTCATCAACAAAAATAACATAATACTTATGTTTTGTTGTTGAAGCAACCAAGAATGGTCCACACATGTCTATGTGAATTCTGTCCAGGATCACCGAAGCACGGTTCTCCTTTTCATGAAAGGTGGACTTTACATACTTCCCCAGGGTGCACCCCTTGCATTGATCTAACTGAGAAAGTGTTCCCATTGGAAGTCCAGTACATATTTGCTGCATGATCTTCAAGGCTCCATGATGAATATGGCCCAATTTCCTGTGCCATAATTCGCCCTCATCCTGACTCACCACTTTTTCTTCCTTGCCCACTATGGCACCGCAACCATCTACCTCCAACATGTAGAGATTCTTAACTCGAATGCCTATATTCTTGACTTGACCCATTTCTTTATGTCGCAGGAAAGCTTTTCCATCACTGAAAACAACATCATAGCCTCTGTCCTCCAACATTGCGACTGAGACCAGGTTTTTCTTCAGACCTAGAACATGCATAACATTTTTCAATTTAAATGGTTTACCTGAATCCCTCTGAAAGGTAATGGTACCAATTCCAGTCGCACTGTATCGTCCATCGTCGCCCATCTCTATATGCATTCTGAGATCTTTCTCCTCCAAGTCACTGAAAGACTCTTTATCTCCCGTCATGTGGTAGGAAGTGCCACTATCCAAATACCACACTGATCCCGATGCACTTGAAGCCATGCATGCGATCAAAGAGAAGTCAAGTTCAAATTGCGAGACAAGAGCCTCACTAGTTACATCTCCAACAACCTTCTTTTTCCTCCTCTTCTGCGGACAGTTAGTAGCGAGATGCCCATATTCGTGACAGTGAAAACACTTCACTTTGGACAAATCCAACTTCTTGACTTTAGACTTGGATTTTGAATGGAATTTATTCCCTTTCCCTTTCCTTGCCTTGGCAGTCAAAGCACAATCCTCTTCATCATCACGCTTTGATAAATATCCATCTCTGGTGTTCTGCCTGAACTCCTCTTGCACTAGATCCGACCATAGTCGTTCCCAATTTGGCAATTTTTCCCTTCCATTGACAGAGTCTTGATAATTGTGCCAACTCTTGGGAAGTCCTAGGAGAGCCAAGTTCACCAAATCATCAACGATGACTGTTATTCCCACACTTCCAAGCTTATCCTGACATTGGACAAACTTCGTGAGATATTTTGGAATGGAGTCGCCCTTCGCCATTATTTTGGAATAAATCCATCAAAACCTTCCACATTGCATGTGGTGTGGATTTCCCATGGAGACTTGCGACAATGTGGTCTCGTACTCCCTCCAACATAATCCTCCTTGCCTTTACCACTTTCTTTTTCCATGCATCAAGATTTGCAGTGTCTGTCGCATCCGGATTAGGAACATCTTTGTCAATGTATTCCTTCAAGTCATTGTCTTCGAGTACTACCTCCATCCTGTCCTTCCAAGCAATGTAGTTTGAGCTGCCCTCGAGTGCATACTCCAACCTCAAGCCATTGAAGGCTGTTTCGATCTTGAATCAACTGTGGCACCAAGAAAGTCCTTCTGCAAATTATAATTTTATTCAACCATAAAATCAACTGCTGCACTCATTCTTTCCCTGGGAGGTTTGCACCTGACCAGTTACTAGCCTGAGGGAAGTTCACACCTCACTTGTGTATAGCCTGCAAACTATTTGAGAGAGTCCGCACTGTAATGCACTATGGGGTGAAGGAAGTTCACACCTCTCCTTTAAGCAGCCTGCGAGAATATTAATGAAGTTTTCACCTCTTCTTTGAGTAGGGTGCGAGAATTTCTTCTCTAAAAAATATGCGAAGTTTTCAGTACTAAGGTTCGCACCCTGTTAGAGACGAGACCTGTGAAAATATTATTATTTTCACACCTCACTTCCGTGGCTCCGTGGCTCCAATGCCATGTAGAAATATCAATACAAATTAAGTATTTCTTGCGATTATCCTGATCTAACAATTATATGCCATTGTTAAATACATAATCGCTTCTACTAATATTCTTGCGGAAATTAAACCACAATCACAAAGTGAAATATCAAGAACACATAACACATAAGTTTTACTGGGAAAGCGTAAAGCTAAAAACCACACTATCATATATTATGTGTATCATGGATCATGAAACAATCTCATACAAAACTCTAATCCAAGATCTCTCAGTACAATACAATCGTCTCACATTGTCATACAAAAATTCAGCAAATACATGTGCCAATTCTCTATGTCTAGACAACCTGCCTCCTCTGCACAATCCCTGCAATTAGAATTCTCACAATGAATTCGAATTACCTAGTTTTCACATGCTCATGAGCATATCCACTGCATGTGTGATTGCATGAGTTCACTTCACCTAATCACAACTGATATCCAAACTGTCCCTTTCACCTGTTATCTCAACTGGGTCTCCACTGGATCTGACATGCATGTAGTTAACTGTGGTGAATCTTCAGTTGCATGTGAGTTCACTGATTTGAATTAATTAATAATTAATTCACTGAACTCTCACTAGTGCAAGTTTAGTTACAACTAGTACAACTGAGCTTAGCTCACTTAACTGAGTTAAAATACTTCACAACTCTCATAACTACACTTATAACTCTGTCACAACTTCAAGTCACCTCCATGTCTTACCAACGAACCTTTGAACTCGAATTTCCCATAGTTAACTGATTTTCCATTTCAATTAATTATTTCAAGTAATTATGAGATAATAGATTAATATTTATTGTCCAATTTATTTAAGGGAAAAGTAAATTAGACACATGTTTCTTGTTGACTTTTCAACACCCGAAACCTCTCAAGACGTAAGGGACCTAAGAGAAGAAACTGCCTGCAACACAGTTGATAGGCTAAAAGCTCTTGCCCTGGAATGCAAGCAGCTGAGTAACCGCAATGCCCAAAAATATGAGAACCTCACCGAGAATCCAGAATTGCAGGCACTGGAGTCGCAGCTCCAGGAAGAGAAGCAACACATAGACACATTACAGGCACAACTGAAGGCCTTGTCGGTCGTAGAAAGAATGAAGCGGTCTCAAGAGAAGCACACTGCCCAACAGTAGATCCATACAATTCAAAGAAAAGTTATGGAAGTTACTCAACGACTCCAACCAGTACAAGATAAGGCGTGCCAATTGTTCACAGAGGTAGAGAGCCAAAGAGAAAATCTAGAACAGGTATTCACCACAGTAGAACAGTCCCTAGAAGGGCCAATGAATGATGTAGTAATCCAAGAGTTCACGGAGCAAGAGGCCATAGCACAATAGTAGGTTGAAACAACTTGAGCCAAGCTCGAGGTGTTCGAGGCAAAACTAGTTAGACTAGAGTGACTCAGGATGAGTCACAGGTGAGTGTTGGGGGCCTGTTGGCCCTTAACCAAGTTTTGGGAGATTCTTGGTCATGTTGACCTATTTTGGACTTCGATAGCCTGTCGAAGGAGGAGTGCAAGATGAAGTGGAGGTCACAGGATCTCGGCCCCTTTTTGGGTCATTTTTAGGTTTTTGGGATTATGTAACGGGATTGGGATGTTGGCCCATGGGTTTACCCATGCTTAGGCCTATTTTGTAATATATAAATAGATGTCTAGGCAATGTAAGGGGAGGCATCTATGTGATGTTAGGTCACTAGTCATATGTGAATGTATGCTAAGTGCAAGTAGAGTCTGTAAGTGCTTAGTGCATGACTGTAAGAGACTTGTAGAGCTAAGTGCAAGAGGTTGTAATGGACAATGGAAGGCTTTGTGTTGTAACGCAAGAAAGAAGGATCTAGCGAGTTGCATAGATCTTTTTTCCTATGCGAAGAAGGGTCAGGAGGTTTTGTGCATGTAACCTATTGAGAAGCTAATAAAGAAGAAGAGTTGGTGGATGTAGCCCTAGGGTGGAGGTGAACTAGGTAAATACTGTGTTACTCTACTGTGTGTGATGTTTTGATGTGTTTATATGTTATTTTCTAAGTGCTTTGAGATGATTAGATAAATATGCTTATGCTTAGTGCTAATGATATGTGAGAATGTTAGATATGATCTATATGAATATTTTTAGTGCTTGATCTGCTAGATCTGATCTATTTACCTATGCTAAGTGCTTAAATACATTAGATCAGTGTGAATGCTGCGAAGCTCTGTTTTATCAACAAAGTAGATATTGATTGCATATTGAGGAACTAATGGTGCTAAGTTCTCTATTAAGTATCATAATCATAGATCTATGTCCCAACTAAGGTTGTAGACACCTGAGTCTCACAACCACCCCTGCCTCTACCTTGGGTGAGATTTCATCTGCTTCGCAGGTGTTTTCGAAAGGGCCGGTAGTTAGGGTTTTGTTGGTGCGCTATTGTAGCATTGAACCTTGGGTCTGCCCCTATGCCAACATGAGGATATAAAGGTAAAATTTACATGGATGATACTAAATATCTTAGGATTTCAATGATTCAAAACTTTTTCTCAACCATCACATTTTTTCATAATTATAAATAAACAAAAAACAAAAATAAATTGTCTACAACCTCTGTTACTTGATCTTGCTGAATATACTGCAGGAACAAATAAGTCTCTCAGTGTCCCTAAACTTGTAGAAAAAAAATGTTGATATTGCTTTTGGATACAAAGGGAGATATTTGCATGGTTCTTTGGGTTGCTAGATGCTATGGAAGACCTGATTTAGAGATTGCAGAAGTATATAATAGGAATATTATGTAGTGGTCATTTTGTAGGGCTTAGACTGCCTAGTTTCTTTGTAGAAATTATTTTATTCCAAAAATCACCCGTTGACCATATTGGATCAAAAACTTGAAAAAAAACTGGACTTGCACATAAATAAAATGTATGCTATTGCATAATGTTGAAAGTCTCCATCCTCGCCATAATTGTACAATCATGTTCACTTGAATAGATTTTCTAAATTTGAATGTGAAAAGGACCAATTGGATTACTAGTCATTAATGAATGTCATTAACCAATGCGAGGTTTCTCACCAATAATGCTAATGAGAACCAAGGTAATCTAATGAAAGATAACATGTGTGAATAAATGTGTTGTTTTCAAACCCCCTATAGGATCTAATAGTTAGGGGTAATTAATTCATCCCCTCTGCTGTCAGTGAATAAGATTGTCATTAAGGAATACAAGCTTCAAGGCATCACTAATTTTTTGATCTTGGACTTAGATGATGAGTTGAAGTCAATGGGACAAGATTGTTAGAAGGAAGGCCTTAGGGAATCCTTCATCAATCCAACATGAGAATAAAAAATTATTTTATCAAAATAGAATCACATACTTTTATTAGGGACCCCACTAGCCATAAACTGGTTTTCAAGTGAGGTCATGGCTCTGCTACACCAGGAAACATAGTTTTCATAGTAGGGAATTATATATATATTATATATATATTTTAGTAATTAAAATTAAATTAATATGGTGCAGAGGAATCACAGGGAAAATCCCCCCTGATTACCACTTCTAGCTCATCTTGTTCCAAAAAACCCTTGATAAACTCCTCCTTGGACTTAGGTTTCTGATATAATTTGAGTTTGTGCACATTAACCATGAAGGAAACTTTTTCATCATCAATTTTTCTGACCTTGATAGTTCCATTATCATAAGAAACCTCAACTTCGTAGGGACCAAGCCAATGCATGTTGAATTTTCCTTTGAAAATTTTGAATTTAGAATAAAAAAGGAGTGCCCTGTCTCCCTCCTTGAATTGCTTCTTTTTAGTAACCATGCAATACCATATTTTCCTCTACTGCTGGATGATATCACTGTGTTGAAACAATTCCTTCCTCATTTCATCCAACTCATTCAATTGTACAATCCTCTATTTCTATGCTTCCAACAGGTCCATACCCAAATCTGCTGCCATCTTGAAAGTTTTGATTTGAAACTCTATTGGAAAAAGCACATGCTTCCTATAGACTATATCATATGGAGATATGCCAATAATACTCCATCTCATTTTATATGCCCATAAGGCCTCCGAAATCCTATCTGACCAATCCTTCTTGTGCAACTGCAATGTCTTTATCATAATGGTTTCCCAGGACTTTATTTGTTGATTCTGCTTGCCCATTAGCTTGTGGATGATATGGAGTGGAATTCATGTGGGTGATTTGATATCTTTGGGTGATTTCCCACATCAACTTAGATGTAAACTGAGCACCTTGGTCTATAACAATCTCCCTAGGTACCCCAAAGAGAACAAAAAATTCACCAAACAAGAAATCTACTACTACGTTCTTGTGGCACTAGGCATAGATTTTTCTTCCACTCACTTAGTCATATAGTCCATACAAACTAAAATATACTTTTTACCTTTGGATAAGGGGTTGATTGGGCCTACAAATTCCATAGCCCATTTTTCGAAGGGTCCTATAAGGAACTGAGGTTGAAGTAACATCTCGTCTGCTGGAATAGGTGACCCATCCTTTGGCAACTGTCACATGCCCAAACATATTTCTTTGCGTTGTGGAACAATGTGGGCCAGTACTAACCCAAGTGGAGAATTTTGTAGGCTTTCCTTTTTTCTGCAAAATGCCCCCCACAGGGTTCATCATGGCATGCATGCAGAACTTCATACATATCATCTTCTCTTACACACCTGTGAATAATCTCAGGGCCTTTGTGAAAGATATCTTCTTTAATCTAGGAATACAGAGCACTTAATCTTACAATCCTTTTTCTTTCTTTTAGTGAAAAGTGGGGTGGCAGTTTTCCTGTAACAAGATAGTTGGCTATGTCTGCAAACCAAAGAGAGCTAGTATAAATAGAAAACAATTTTTTGTCTGGAAAACTATCATCAACATGAATATTCTCACCTTCATTATTAATTCTAGAAAGGAAGTTATCTACCTAGTTTTCCTTTCCTGCTCTGTCCAAAATCGTGATGTTGAATTCCCGCAACAACAACAACCACCTAGTAATTCTGCCATTCATAATTGCTTTGTTAATGATATACCTTGTTGAAGCCGCCTTTTTCAACTGGTTTAAATGTATTTTTTTTTAAAAGTCAAATTTTGGTTTTCAAGTTCTTTTTCACCTCGTAACATTTACCCACTGAAAATCTCAGTAGTCTCGACATACGAAATAGCGAAGGATGTTATGTTTCATGAGTTACCAATTTTTATCGTTAAATGAAAGTTTTTACTTTTTGTACCTTAGAATATCGCTCTTCGAGAGTTACAAGTCACAAGATTTACAAGCCCGATGTGCGAGGTCATGAAAAGTTTTAAAAAGCCTACCTCAGGTGAAAGGCGAGAGTAAAATTCTTTAAACCCCAGTCAGGTGCTGTTGGGATTTCGCATCTCGGCGTTCATTCTCTCCTAAAAAATTACCGTCATAACCCCGAAAGACGAAGCCGCAAGACTTTTACATAAGTAACTTGGGTTAGCATCAGGGGTGATTAATTTGGACCATGGTTAAAATCTCTCGGGATTTCACGACTTGGCATATGTTTCTCCCAAAAACTATACCTTCGAAGCCCCGAGTGGTGAAGTCACGGTATCACTAAAACATAATTAATTAAAACACTTAATTTGGTTTATCTTCTGGTTTAAATAAATCACATCATAATGATCTCGGGATTTCACGACTCGGCTAGCACTCCTCCTGGAAACTATACCCTCAAAACCTCGAGCAATGAAGTCGCTATATAAATTAAAACATGATTAATCAAACACTTAATCCTGGTTACATCCTTTCTTAACTAAATCTAATCTTCGCGATCTCGGGTTTTAGAGGCTCAAAAAGTTAGAGTGAAAATTTCCGATACGACGAACGTCAAAAGGTTGATTAAAGTTTAAGTAAGCTTAATAAAAAAGGCTAAGCTAGCTTAATCAGTGTGCAATACAAATAATAATATGCACAGTCTACGAGGTAATTTTAAATTTTCCTTGTGCCAACTTGTGTCATGAACCGTCAAAATTTATGGCATTAATTGGAAATGAGGTGAAACGACAAGTAAGGATAGGGTCTTTATTGCTAAACCTGTCTCTAAATATGATTTGATCGTTCTGTTCATAAGGACACCAAATTTTTCAAATGATCGAAGATATAGATCTTTTTCCTTTCTGTTCTATTCACAAAGCTCATTTCTATCCCGCGCAGATAAGTTTTTTCAGCAAACTGATCTCTGTATGTATACACATTTTTATTACAGGAGAGCTAAGTCACAATCTTCTGTCATGGCCCAGCGAAAAGTGTTCAAGACAAGTGATGAGATTTCAAGACAAGGCTTCGATAATGTTTCAGATACTTCACATCGAAGCATTGATTCCGTATGAACTTGGTCATACATCCCAGAGGTTTTTCAATCAGATTTGGTGAATTGTTTGGACGATTCCAGTGACAACGAGAAAGATGACTTGACTACCAAATACAAGATCATCATCCAGGCAGAGATGCACAAAGTAGTGGCCATGCCACACCTTCCGCCTTACTATGACATGATTCGATGGGTGCTAGATCATGTAGATATCCCTACCAGAACAATCATCAACGAGCAGAAGGTCAATGTTGGGACCTTTAGACCAGAAAACTTACAGGTGATGTACAAGTTACCACCCACGTCGAACTTCACATACAATGAAAAATTTCTAGAGGGTTTTAAACAGAAGGAATGGGAGCAATACGCAAAAAGATTATCTGATTTGATCAAGGATTGGGTCTCACATCCAACGAAGTTCAGAGAAGATAGAAACAAAGTTTATTCCATATCTTCTTTGGAACCACAGTTCAAATACATAGCGATGATGACCTGTAGATTGTACGAGAGGGAAGACACCACACATTTTTTCCTCCCATGGGTGCCTCTGATACATACAGTAGCAAACGGCTGTTCTTTAGACTGGCCCAATCTGTTGTTAGATAGTTTGACCAGTCGGATTACAGAATATTGGACGCAGAGGGCAAGCAGGAGAGCCACCTCATTTTTTATGTTTGCATACATCATGGACGCCATCTGTTCCATGACACCTTTTCCCTTAATGAGTTGGAGCTGGGCTCCATCGAAGATTGAACCTATCCATGTCTATCATTCTAATATTTGGGAGGATAAGGCCTCAGCTTTTATATATGAAGTCTTCAATTGGGTAATGGTACCGATGCATGTTTCGATCTGAGGTAATCCACTGCCTCGGATCTCAGATAACATTACAGTCAATTTGAGTAGGGTGGAAAACTGGTACATGGAAGAAGAGTTTTCATACATCAGGGTTTTCGACGCTTCTGTCCCTCCAAATGCTCTACCATTATTTATACCCGATAGGTTGGCCTGTCGCAAGATCACCATGCAAACCGTGATTGGTGGCATAAGTAAAGAGTTGAAGGGGTTTTCAAAGAAGGTATGGCCACCTTTCCCCATTCATTTAAACACCTATTCTTTATTAGATTTTGGGCATGCAAAAGCCGAGGTAGTAGCCTTAGAAGATATAAAATTAGTCAATATTAAATTCAAGAAACACGACCCACAGAGGGTTGTGAGTAATCACTTAGCTAGTTGTGGCCTTAAAAGGTTTGAGCATGAGAATTCGCCTCATGATGATATTTTTCGAGGCGCAAGATCGTATGTCGAGGTAAAAAGGTACTTCTATTCTCCTTCCTCCTCATGCATTAGTTTGTATAGATCTGAAAGGAAGTCAGTGTCCACATTATTCATCTTCTGTCTTAAGAGTTAAGAGTCTATCTCTCAAGAGGAGATCTACCTGTCCGCAGGGAGATTTTCCTTCAACAAAAATTGGTGACTCCACTGGGGAGTCTCGAATTTAAATTTTTTTGTTTTGATTTCTCCTCATAGACCTTGCCTTACCCCTTGATTGTTTTCAGACCTGGTTCACCCCTTTTTGATTGATTTCATGAGCTGATTGACTCCCTACCCCATCACACTCAGCTTGATTGACAAGACTAGACTGCAATTTTTGGATTTTTTGACATTTTTAGGAGTTTTTCAAGCCTGGCGCCCCTATGCCCATGTCAACAGAGTGCCAATACTCCCTGGGTATGTTACACAGAGCGCTATAATGCTCCTTGCCCTTTACAACAGAGCGCCAGCCCTCTTTTGGCCAAAAACCTTTCCAGAATTGCTCTTTTCAGGGTCTAATCTCTGTGCCTCACTTGCTGAGCCTCCCTGTGAGTCAATGCCTCTTCCCATTCAACTTTGACATCCTTCATTTTAAGGAACAAATACCTTGCTGTTTAGATTTTGTAGCCTTCTTCATTATTTTTGAGTTTTTCTGCTGATTGGGAGTTTGAAACCAATGTATTTTTTGTTCTCTCCTTTTTGACTGAGCGAGAAACTCTGGTGAAGGACATCATAAGTCTATTGATCTCTCCATTTGGTTTTATTTAAGGCCATTGTTCTTCGATGTTTCTTTTTGGTGTGAATTTCTTGATTTTTCTTTTTTTTCTTTTCTTTTCTTTTGCTTCTTGTTTTTTTATCACAATAAGAGGGCGTATTGTTTGTATGAAACCTGCTTGTGTTTGTCTGAGTTTCCTTGATTCAAAAGGATAATTGGAAAAAAAAGTGTTCTTTTGAATTAATCATTATTCACATACAAACAATAAAGAGACATCTTCATGATTGATTTTTCATATTAGAAGGTATTTTCAAAAAGTTTTAACACCACATCGGATTTGATTGAAGAAAATTTGTTTGAGAGCATTCCTTATTAGTTCTTGTTAGTGAAAAGAATTCTCTCTCTCTCCCTTAAATAGATATTCATCGAAAATAAATGACTGCCTATCATCTTTGATGCATTTTTGGGGATTGAGTCGTCATTCCATCCGTTTCACTTCCATGCACCCCTTTTTGAGTAAAGAACAGCTATAAAATGAGCGCTAATTAAAAACCATCTAGAACATTTTCTTTTCTAGGATCCTCCACCAACAGTAGACTAGGACTAGTACTTTGGATTAGGCTGTGAGCATACCTCTCCAAAGTTTCCAAAACAAAAATTAGCATGCTGAGTTAGGGAGAGTCAAATCCAATTTTCATATAAGTTTGCCTGGGATTCCCCTCTCACATAGGGGTTACGCACGAGGTCACATTCGGGATAGCTACGAAGATTATCCCTTCGTGGTTTGATTGATTGTAGTGGTCAGATTGTATTTTGGGGATCACTTAAAGGTATACCCACAAGGTTGAGTGGAAGCCTTTCAAGTTGATTTCGAGCTAGATACCCTGCCCATACATTCGGACTAGACTGTCGACTGTTCCCGCCCAGGGGCTGACTGTGAATTGGTAACTTTAGTGGCCATAATATTTAGGGTCTTACACAAGGTGATAGTGAAGGGAAGTCTCACTGTACCTGGAGCAGACATTGGTCAAACTCACTCAGGCTCCTTGGAGGGTAAATCCACAATTACTACGTGGAAGCTTACACCAAGGTGTAAGTCCATTAAGCAGGTCACCATTGTAACTGTTCCACCATATCCCCGCCCCTTCTTGAATTGATCACACGACGTTGGATTTCATCACCAACTAGCACGGTCATCAAGAGAAGGTCCTCTTTGCTTGGTTGTGATTCTTAGATTCTATTAGCGTATTCTGTTTCTTTTCGGTAGTTGACCATAGATATTTTTTGCCGACTCTTTTTCACCAACATCGACCCTCCACGCTGTTCGCGGAGGCTATAGGGACTTCCTCCAGAAAATATGGAAGGGAACACCCCTTTACCCCCTCATTTGATGGATGAATCTCCTCAACAGAGCGAGGTTCAAGACACTACAACCTCCCAAGAAGAAGTTCCCACTCCTCTAGAGAATTTTCGAATTGTTTCAGAGTCTCTGGAAGCTTTCCGCATTCCGGAGGGATATGAGCGACGTGTTCTCCAATTGAATTCAGTCAGTGAATTTGTCGTAGTCAATCCTTCTGACATTCCAATTGGGTCTCATTCAAACCCTTTAGTCGATGACCCCTTTTGGACTGTAGACATTATTTGAAGTCCACCGCGCATGGTGCGGGATCTTTATGGAGCAGGAATAGGTGCCGACACACCTATTGCCTACACCGTACCCCTAAACCATTTTACCGGTACTACCATTTTTTCATCCACATTGTCCATTGGTCCGAACACGTCGTCCACTGGCCCAAGGTCTACTTTTTCTCTCCAGATGGCCCATTCTACAATGGTCTCTCACATTCTGACCATTCCTGCTGGTAATGTGGTGGTTAGCCAAGTTGCAATTGGCACACCTGTAACACCTAGACCTTTATCATCACTTCCTTTTGGGTATAAAGCACTGAATTCTTCCACTGCCACTACTACCCAAGTCATGCTGGGAATTTCCATACCTATACAACAACTCGGAGGGATAGGTCTCGATGGTCTTAATCTGTTCACCGGTACCGGTCAGTCATTTACATCTGGTTCTCAAATTCCGGGAACTCTACCTTAAGCTGGGGGGCATCCTCTCACCGGAGGACAACTTCCATTTGGAGGTCACCCTCATGCTGGGGGGCAGCCTCAATCCGGAGCTCACCACCAACCGTATGGACAAAATGTGTCTACCACACCCAATCCGTGGAACATCCCTTTTCCAGGAAATCCACATTTCT
Organism: Picea engelmannii; assembly: GCA_009831015.1. Lineage (NCBI taxonomy): Eukaryota > Viridiplantae > Streptophyta > Pinopsida > Pinales > Pinaceae > Picea > Picea engelmannii. The sequence continues at coordinate 327,470 of ML803086.1, forward strand.
TAGGGGGATACAATACTTAAGCTCCACAACAACCTCCTTATGGAAAAACTCCAAATCTAGCTTATAATCCTCAAAACCCATCTGGTTATCCTCCACTCGCACATGCTTCTCAAAACACCTCAAATCTTGTGTACCCTGGTCAACACCAACCTTATACAAGAGGGCCCACTAGTTACAATTATCTGCATAACCTAGTGTATGGCCCTACTGGTGTCTCTATTCCACACCAGTATTACCCACAAGTTAACCAACAACTACCTTTCCTAGCAACTCTGGACCTTCCAGACTTGTCTCGGTTAACGAACGATCCTATTTTTCATTCTCCAGTTTGGCCAGCTATTCCAGCTAAACTTCCTTCCGATATTCCAAAATTCGACGGAAAGTCCGGAGAAGACCCAAACAACCATGTGATGACTTTCCATCTGTGGTGTTCATCCAACTCCCTCATGGCTGATTCTATACGTTTGCATCTTTTCCAACGAATGCTTACGGGTTCTGCAGCAAAATGGTATATTGAATTACCACGTGCTTCTTTTCACAATTTCAACTCTCTCGCCATGTCCTTCCTCACACATTTCCAACTACCCATTCGGTACGAGACGGGTACCGAACTATTGACCTCCCTTCGTCAGACAACCTCCGTACACATATCCGATCATATTCATGAATGGAGATGACGACGAAGGCTAATCAAAGCAGTCATTCCTAACCAATTATTAGTGGAATGGTTCACCAAATCATTGTTACCCTAGATCGCTCGTGATGTTTCCATGGGTGGTGTAGTCACCGAGGAAGAAGCTATTGCCCGAGCTCAGTACTTAGATTTAGTTTATTCACAATCTGGTACTCTGTACGAGTTGATACCAAATGCTACTTGTGCCACTAATGACCCATCCAAACCATCGTCTACCTCGCACGCGGATGGTGTTATTGGCTCCGTCAAAACCCAATCTCCTTCCCAGTCGATTGGAACAACCCAGCGACCCTCTTCGATGGCTGCTCCCAGTCTGACTGCACCCTCTTCAAACCCCCCTCAAACTCAGGTCTATGAGGTGAATGTGGTCCAATCGACCCCTTCACAACAATCTAGGGGCAAGAAGAAAGCAAGAAATAAACCAAAGAAAAACAACAACAACGAACAACCAAAAAATCAACTGCAAACCCCTGCTACTGGGAAACAACCATAACGGAAACCAAAATTCCCGTGTCTCATTTGTGGTGATGATCACTACACCTGAGACTGTCCACATCATGATGAAGTGGCCAAGATATTTAAGGGAAATTCACAACCCGCTGTGCTTACTCAGCCTTTCCCACAACAACAATCTTTGGTTGCTCAAACCCCCACCCCAGGGGGCAGTTCCAACCAATCCCATGATGAGGCCTCGAAAAGTGCCCACATTTACATGTTTAACAGGGTTAATCTGACCACTCACACTATGACATATGACACATCGATTAAACCTGATAAGCCGAAGACTACTAACGGTTCTGTATCGGACCCATTATCGTATTCCGTTAGTCCTCCATCTGCTAGCTCTCCATCCGGGCCACTTCAGATTGAGAAACCTTCGTTTGAATCCATCTTGTGCCCTCCTAAGAGCACTATCCGAAAATCTACCTTTAATTCTAGTTCGCAGGATGCCCAAAACTACAACATCGTTGAAGATTTGGCTCAAGCACTGTGTGCTATGTCTGCTCTGGAAGTTCTACAACATTGTCCCAGCCAACGTAGAATTCTCTTAGCTACCATCAGCGCCTTTGATCCTAAGTCATCTAATAACCTCACGTTTAATCTGGATGATCATCAACCTCGACTCTCCCACCAATTAGCTTTTCAAATCGATGTTGTTGTTCACAATCAACAAATCCATCGAACTATCTTGGATGAGGGAGCCTCTACTTGTGTCATGTCTTTAGCTTGTTGGAAAGGCTTAAAATCACCTGCCCTTAACAAATCCCCTATGATGTTACACGCTTTCGATGGGCGAGTTTTTCACCCTCACGGACTGTTAAAATCCTTAGCCATTCAGTTGGGCGGAAAAACTATTATCGTTGATGTCGAGGTGGTCGATGCCCCCCTCGATTACAACCTACTACTTGGAATAAGTTGGTCCTATGCCATGAATACCATCGCCTTGTTGGTGTTTCGATGTGTGCAATTCCCCCATCAAGGCAAAATTGTCACTATCGATCAACTTGATTTCTGTACACTTGACGCTCCCATCCCTGTCACCAACAACATTCCTTTTTTGGGAGACCACCCAGTTACATATGAAATCATTGGTGTTGGCTTGTTGAAAGATTCTAGGCTTATGGGTACCTTCCCTACACCACTTCCACCCACCACACATCATATTTCCATTGTCAATATGATCTTGACTATGCCTTATCAATCTTTTGAATCATCTGATCCTTGGATTGTACCTAGTCCTATGGAATTCGATGTACTCAGTGACACTATGCCACTTAGCCCAGCCGAGGCCACATACGTAGCTATTCAATCTGCCTCTCCCTCTCTGGACAACCCACATTTATTGGCACCTGATGCCTACTCGATGCCCTCATGGTTGGATTCCCTATCGTCTGCAATTGATTACATTTCCCAAGTTTTCCCTTCCGATGAATTTATAATGGAAATGCTTAGTATTGATGACGTACCTTGGGATGATAACCATCATCGATCCTCTTTTCTTCCACCTTTGGAAGAAATCCACCAAGACATACACTCTGTCTTCCCTCCTGATGTTACCAATGCTCCGCAATCTCCCATCCTCACACAAGATACTCTTTCTGAGGGGAATATGGGTAACATCTCCACTACGATAGTTATCGATATTTCGATAAAAGAAGGTGTCGTGGAAAACATTAACCTTGGTGCTAATTGCACACCCAAAGAAGTGGTCTCTTACACCGCTTTGTTTAAAGAATTCTGTGATGTCTTCGCTTGGAGCTACGAGGAAATGCTAGGGATCGACCCTTTGATCATCGTGCATGAAATCAAGACTTACCCTGGCATGAAACCTGTTCGACAGAAACTCCACCCGGTTCATCCCAAGAAAATTGCAGCTATAAAGGCAGAAGTTGAGAAACTTCTAAAATATGGATTTATCTATCCTGTCCCTTTGACAGAATGGGTCTCCAACCTTGTTTCGATTGCCAAAAAACAAGGAACCATCCATGTTTGTGTTGACTATCAGGATCTCAATAAATCTTGTCCCAAGGACAACTACCCTACACCCTTCATCGACCAAATCATTGATAATTGTGTTGGGAGTGTAATCTTCTCTTTCATGGACGTCTTCTTCGGGTATAACCAGATTGAAATCTTACCTGCTGATCAACACAAGACAACCTTTATCTGCCCATGGGGAACTTTCGCCTATCGAAAGCTACCTTTTGGTCTCAAAAATGCTAGTGCTACTTTCCAGCGGGCCATGTCATATGCTTTCCACAATATCAAGCATATCGCAAAACCTTACCTCGACGACTTACTTGCCCAATCATCCAATCGATCCGATCACATTGATCACTTGCGGGCTATATTTCTCCGATGTCGGTTCTACCGTATCCGCTTGAACCCACATAAATGCATTTTTGCTGTCGAATCTGGTCGACTCCTCGGTTTGATTATCTCTAAAGACGGGATTAGGGTGGATCCCTTAAAGATTAAGGCTATTCTAGCCTTACCCCCACCTACTAATTTAACCCAACTCCAAAGTTTGCAAGGAAAAGAAAACTTCCTTCACCGTTTCATTTGTAACTACGCTGAGATAACTAAAGGATTCATGTGATTGTTGCAGAAAAAAACCCCTTTCATCTGGGATGACATTGCTCAACATTCATTTGATTCTCTCAAGCATGCTCTGACCCACGCACCTTTGTTGCACCCTCTGGAGTATACAAAGGATTACATCCTTTACTTAGCTTCCTCCACTTCCACTGTTGCAATGGTGTTAGTTCAGGAGGACCCCAACAATGAAGAACATGTGATATATTATCTGAGCAAGAGTCTATTTGGACCCGAACTCTGATATTCACATGTACAGAAACTGGCCCTGGCAGCTGTTATCGCTGTCCAAATATTTCGCCATTACATCTTACTACGCACCACCACGATGATTGCAGACTCAAACCCCATGTACCACATCTTGACACGTCAAGTGCTTGGGGGCAAATACTCTAAATGGATCGTCATCCTTCAGGAATTCGATCTTGAATTTACGAAGTCTAAAGCCAAAAAGTCCCTGGTGTTTGCAGAGCTCATCTGCGATCTCCCCCATGCTAATGAAGACATCGAACCTAGAGATTCTTTCCCTGACGAAAATATGTTCCTCATCATCACATCTGATCCTTGGTACAGAGACATCCTCCTTTACCTCCAAACCCAATGCTTTCAGCCTAACATTTCTTGTGAAGAGCGTCGACGTATTCACCACCATTCTCGTCGTTATCTTATCGTTGACGACACCTTGTATCGCCATGGTATCGACACTATCCTTTGAAGATGTCTGATTCATGCGGAGGCTGAACGCATTCTGAATGATTGTCACCTTGGCACCTATGGCAGTCACCTTTCTGGAATGGCCACAACCCAAAAAATTCTATGTGCCGGCTATTTTTGGCCCTCGATTTTCAAAGATTGTATCGAGGCAGTCAAAAAGTGCCCACCCTGCCAAGTTTTTAACAACAAGGCACGGACCCACCCTACTACGCTGCACCCCATTATCGCCATCGGCCCCTTTTCTAAGTGGGGTATCGATTTCATGCAATGTAATCCTACCTCAGTTGGGGGGCACGGTTATATAATCGTTGTCGTCGGCTACTTTACCAAATGGGCTGAGGCTATGCCTACCTTTCTGAATGATGGTTGTACCACAACTCTGTTTCTTTTTAACCACATCATAACTTGTTTTGGTGTACCACGCGCCATTGTCACTGATCACGGTGCACACTTTAAGAACCAGATGATGAGTGAATTTCATGTCAAATTGGGTTTTCTCCATGAAAACTCATCCCAATACTATCCTCAGGCCAATGGACAAGTTGAGGCCATCAACAAGGTCCTCAAAACCATGATTCAACGCATGGTAGGGGAAAACAAGACATCTTGGCATCTACAACATTTCTCCTCTCTCTGGGCTTACCGTACTTCCGTGAAAACCGCAACTGGATTTACTCCTTTCCAGTTAGTATATGGCATTGAAGCCATTTTACCAATTGAGTGTGAGATTCCATCTTTGAAACTTAAAGTAGAACTCCTACCCCATACTTCTGCTGAAGAAGAACGTTTATTATATTTGTCCAAACTGGACGAAACACGTCGTGATGCCGCTCTCATTTACGAGGCACATCAGAAATGGATAAAATTTCAATATGACAAATCTGTCTATCCCTGGGATTTTGCAGAAGGAGACTTAGTCCTCGTCTATGACCAAGCTCATGACAAACTAGGGACAAGTAAGTTAGAACCTCTGTGGCATGGGCCTTACATTGTGAAACATGTTCTACACAGAGGCACCTACGAGTTAGTCAATTATGATGGAATTTCCCTAGGAGAACCCCAGAACGGGATTTACCTTAAAAAGTACTATGCCTAGATCACCTAGCATGTGTACTTTGTACATTATTGTATTTTAGTTTGGTGTGTCTATTTCTTTCATGTGATCGAGTCTTTACCTTCGCCACTCATAACTGTGCCTTGTGTTTTCATGCGCAAATGACGTCTTTCTTTCCTATCTTTGTCGAGTTTGCGAATGGTGCTAGTCGACACACCCGGAACATTGCTTCGGCAGCATGGGTCATTTACCAATTTGACCAGGTGGTGAGTTCAGGAGGTATTTTCTTAGGACCAGCGACTCATTGGAATCTTGACCCATGCCTCCTCCCTAGGTATCTCTTGTATCATTGTTTACTTAGACTCCCAACTCGTGGTCTATCAACTCAATTGAATCTACGCTATTCGTAATCCTATCCTTCTACGTCTCCATCTACAAGTTCGCCATCTCAAATGAATGTTTGATTACATTGAATACAGACATATTCCAAGAGAACTCAACAGTGTTTCAGATTCGTTAGCTAATTACATCATGGATCGATATCTCACCCATATGTAAGATTTCATAAAGGAAAGCAAAATTGTACACCACATGTAAATTAAAACACATCACATTAAAGGCATCATCATGTAAAAATCATTTGGCACTGTAAAAACTTGAAACTGTATAGCGTGACTGAAAATGTTTTGATTACATCAAAAAAGTATTTAGAAGAGCAAAATGTTGGGTCTTTACACCCACACAACATCGCCTGACAAGTCATACAAAATAAGATCACCAGAGAGACTCTAATCTCCCTGCACTACATTGTGCTGAGAGTAACATATCACTGCACGCACTACGTGTCTCAGTAGAGAATTGACATTCTCTGGCACTCCCACAGTGTGCCTCTGTAGATGTAAAGGCACTTCTCTCCTCCGTAGAGGAGGAATGCCCATCGTGAGGCCTTGAAGGTTTCTTTCAACCTCCCGGAGACCTATCATTAGTACTCCCGGATCTGCTGCAACTGGAGCACCCCCACGATGTCCTAGTATCGGTATCTCAGCCAGGCACATTGCTCCCTTGTCTGCATGTTGAAAACAATACATCCATTAAAAACTCTTCTACGTACCCAAAAAATATATATATACATAAAAAAACTTAAAAAACAAAAACTAGACAAGGTGTTGTTCAATCTCTTACCTGACGCATCCCAATCTTCCCCCGCAGGTAGAATCAAAACTATGCTCCCGCGGAAATCCACCTCAGCATACGGGAAGTCTTCTATCCAGAGATACTTCCATCTCAACCAAGTGAAGAAGTCACCGGTGAAACAGAACTTTGACTCCGCTACTAGCCTCAGAGACAGACTAGTCCACCTCTCCATCCATGGTTCTTCCACTGGTCGCACTGCTAGTGCTATCCGAGGCTGCATCTGGGGGATGCGCTCTAAAAAAAATGAGACCAAGAAAGAGCCGTATCCGAACTGTTTCTGTCCCATCCTACACTGCGAAACCCGTTCCTTCACATTCCAAAGGAACCCTTCACTCGAGTTAAACAGTGTTGGCTCCAAACATTGTATGCCATAAGCTACCTGTGATCTCAACCCTATATGTGCACTAGTACTTCCCGTCATGCTCATGATGGAAAAAAAATTGGACCGGAGGGGTAACTCTCGGATATCCTTGATAGGGATTCTACCCCCCACCAATCTTGCTCCTGGGACACAATGACATGCCAGATACACTCCCACTTGCTCAAGAAGCACCCTCTGTCCGGAAAAAGATATGGGAACCCCCCTTTTCGAAAGGCCAGTCAAGAAATACACGTATTCCAACTCGATGGTTAGAAGCTGTGTTCCGATTCGGAACCCTTGCTCCGCAAAATCCCATAAGCTAATTATGTGCTCGAGCAATAACATCTCCTTCTTCATTTTTTGCAATTTGAAGAATTTCAGTAAGCCACAAGCTCTCAATGCGGCCCGCGTGCGAGGACTCCACAAGGTAGCCAAGTCATCAATCTCATGCTCTCGCTCTTTCCACTCAATTATGGTCACCGAAATCACCTACAAAACAAAAAGCAAAGAATTTCATTATTTCAATATTTCGGCAATTTTGGCAATTTCTTAATCAATTTAAAAACATGAAATCTAATGCCCACATTGTTCAAAAAGACCACACCCTCTTTTATAATCATCACGCCCTCTCTTTTCCATTCAATATTCATCACACAACAATAAAACGTTTTTTAAATTAAGATGATGGATGCATGGGAATATGTGTGAATTTTTATGACTTCTTTGACAAAAATGACCCATCTACTTAAGTGTCAAGGCATTGGCATCTTGGCTATCACCTTCTAAAAATGTTTTTGCAAAAAGAATGTCTTGTTCCCATTGTTTTTTAATAGAGGCCGATTTGATATTTTTTGGGGCAACTTAGGGATTCATTTTTTAAATTAAATGTTGCTATGAAAATGAATATTAAACCATGTAATTGAAAGAAGGGGAGATGAAGATCTACCTGGTCCAAACGGAAAGAGAAACGGTCGACCATAGCTCTGGTATCGAGCGAAACAAGATCCACCTCCAAAATGAGAATCTCCACTGCTACAAATCCTTATGCAAAATGAAATGGTAAATGAAAATTTCATTGTATTACTATTTATAAATTTCCATTTTTATAAGGTATAGTCATTTATGGGTTTCTCTAACAATATAATGGCTTCACTAAACCTCTGGATTGCAGTTTTGACATCGCAGGTTTCCTAGCAGTTCTGATCGTTTGTTTGCCTTGTCACATCCATGAGCATAGTCTTAGTTCGTTTTCAAGCTCGAAAATATGAGAACGCACTGGGTAGACTTTTATCTCTTTTTTGGACCTGCATGGACACACGAAAAAGGAACCCCCCTGGAGTCATCTTTAAACTCAATTCAGACTCTCTAAATATGAAAATATTGTCAAGTGATCTTGCTTCCTTTCACACTCGTTAAAAGGTTCGAAAGAGCATCTCTAGAGCGATAGTTTATCTCTTTTTCGGTCTCGTCAGACTACTTTACGAAAAAGGAACTGAGAGAGTTCTCTTTTAAGTGTTTTTCCAGACTTTATAATCATGAAAAACCTTTGAGTTTTCTATCTTTGGACTCATTAAAACAAACATCGACAGGCCCATATGGGACCGAACCCTTACTTCTTCTGGTTTGTTAAACAAAAGAAGAGGAACTTACCAAAGGTGAGTTATATCGAGCATGTGTTACCCTCCTCAAGATCGGTAAATTAAAAAGAGGCACACGTCTATCTGGATGGGGGAAAATTTGAAAGAAGCAAGCCAGGCAGTCTCTTGAGAACATTACCAAGTAATTCTTAGAGTCTCCCTTGAACACGACACTTTGTCATTTGCATGCATTATAATCTACCGAACCTTTGCACTGAGCCAATCCTTTGAGTTTATTTCACTCCTTTGGGTCACCTGACGTAAGTCACAACATCCATTGCATCATGAAGTTTTGGTCCATGTCATGTTTCTGCTGTTGTGCATCAGTGTTAAAGGGAAGTATCCGCCTCGAGAGTCAGCCATCACAAATATCTTGTCTCAATACCCATGTCAGTCCATGTTCATTTGATCTACCAATTACATCTCTATGTCTGTTTCATGTCGTTGATGGGGGATACACCAAGGCCCTCCTTCGGCAAGCCTATTCCTGTCAACCTCAACACATTATCCAGGAATTAGGCTTAGAAACCAATTAGTACTTTGGGACCTGCATGCCTCAATGACATGCCTCCTCACATTCGACAGTAGGTTTACATCATTGACCTCTGATCGAATGATTCCACAGATGTTCGACTCCAGCTCATCCATTCACATTCATTGGAATGTACTAGGGTACCTTGGGAATCATTGACATTAATGGCGATCTCCCTCGCACTTGTTAACGATTTACACTATTGACCGGTAATCAAGTGGTTTCTGCCATGTTTGACATCAGGAAATCTATTCACATGGTTAGATTCGTACCACATTGGGATTAGTAAGAAGACCCTGGGTTGAGTGATCACTTTGATATGTACTTTTCCCAGGTTGCGAAGGAGTTTTCTCTTGGACAAATGATACATACACTGTTACATAGATCCACTTTGTATTGGTCGTGGCTATGTCTTGTCATCTCGTAGATCCACTGTGTATTCTTCGTGGCTATGATCAGTCCAGGTCATCAGAGTATAGATCCACATTGTATCTTTAATGGCTATACCTTTTCATCAATACAATTATGGATCCGCAGTGTATTTTATGGTGGCCATATCTTGCAAGTCTTGATCACCCAAGCATAGGTATGCCTGCCTTGGGTTTTGAAACATGTCATGATATTTGTTGGATGTTTGTGTGCAACTTCCGTCAGGTTCTCTGAGTCTATACCCTTGCTTGAAAGTCTACAAAGCATTTCAGTTATCAGTTCTCATCTTCTAACTTCATGCTTTGGGGGGCAATCTGTTACACATCAATATTACTCGATTTGATAAGTGTCGCAAGTGTCACATGTTCCTCACAACTGTCGCAAGTGTCGCATGCTGTTCACAAGTGTCGCAAATGTCAAACAAAGCATATTACCACAATGACGACACTAAAGAGGCACTCAGAATACCTTAAACACCTAATTTGGAGGAAGAAGGATGGTTAACTGAAGTCAAGAATCTCTTGCCACTTGAAAGGAGCTCTTAAACTAGGGTTTTAAAGGAGAGTGCTCCCCTACATCAGCCTTAGGAGTACTGGCGCTCCCCTACAAGGTGCTAGGGAGCGTTATAGCACCAAATCACCCCTATGAAGGAGCGCTACACATATTTGAAGTGTTGGCACTCCCCTTGAGCCTACCAGGGAGCGTTATAGCACTCTAATGCCCCTTTTGAGGGAGCACTGTCTAATTTGGGCAGTAGTTGATATGTTGAGGAGAATAAGGGGAGGGTCTTTCAAGTTTGGAAGGCAGTTTCATTCAAATTCCTTGTTCAATCATGATCTTAGGAGAAGATCCCTGATCTAAGGAGGGAATTCCTCAACCTACCCTAAAGATACCTCAAGAGGTTAAGCCTCTCTCAACCTATATAAGAAGGCTCTATGATGGTGAAAAGGGGGAAGAATTGCAAGCATGAAACCTATGATCTCATAGGAAACACACGGTGAACTGGAGGAGAGGAATCAATGCAGCTGCTGTCGTCCGGATCGTGGACCTTTTGAGCAAGGGTTGGACAAAGGGGACTTGACGAAGCTGTCGCATTCACATCTACGGTTGTAAGCTACTTCTGTCATTGTTCTCATTAATATGACATGCTTGGCCTGTTTCTTTCTAGTTTGTGTTTAATTGTACATGAACTTATCGTTGATAGATAGATCTATTTTCGAGCTAATATCAATAGAGTAGGAAGTGGTCGTACTATTGTTTGTCTATAGGGATCATCGAGGAAGCGAAAGATTGGAGCTCAACTCGAAGCGTGCAGGGACAAACATCGATAAAAAGGTACTTCTATTCTCCTTCCTCCTCATGCATTAGTTTGTATAGATCTGAAAGGAAGTCAGTGTCCACATTAGGCATCTTCTGTCTTAAGAGTTAAGATTCTAGCTCTCAAGAGGAGATCTACTTGTCCGCAGGGAGATTTTCCTTCAACACTAACTACTACAGTCTACGAGCTTAAGTACCCACAAACCAAAATCAAGAGTTTGTTTGAACCTTCAACTTCGCATAGTTCACCTCACGAAACCATCAATCCAATTTTATCTCTCTCTGAGACTAAGAGTGAAACCCATTCAATAACCTCTGACATATACAGAGGTAAAATCCTTGCAGTGGATTTATCAGAGATCGATATCCTTCCAACTTTTCATTTAGATATCTCAACATCACCAAATCTCGGAGAGTATACCTTACACTCAGATTACATGCCCGTGGGTTCTCCTAATTACATTTCTTGCAAATCCGAAGAGCCAAGTCCTCGCATCACTTATCACCCGTCTTTGGTTGTCCCGACTCACGAAGAAGCTTTTAGTGTTCCAGAACTCTCTATACAATACACCGTTTCCCTATCCAATAGTACCAATGGTAGCAACCATAGGAGGAGGTGGAGGGGTTTTAGGAGGTGGTGGGGCTCTAGGAGGAGGAGCAGGAGGCCAAGGGCCTCTTCCCCCTCCCAGAGTTTTCGCTAAAGTGGTTGCAAGATATGCGCCTTTGGTTCTACCTATCCCTCTTCATGACCTTCCCGGAAATTATATAAAAAACTTACCTAAGTTTACAGGAGAAGGAGACTTGACTGCAACTGAACATATAAACTTCTTCGATCAGTTTTCGGATATCCTAGGTCTCGAACATGAAGATGTGTATTCAAGGATTTTTGTTCAAACTTTCAAAGGACAGGTACAAACCTGGTTTCGAAGCCTACCTGCAGGGTCAATATTATCCTACAATGCTCTAGAAGACGCTTTCCTTAGGCAATGGGGTGAAAGGAAAGATCACTTGTATTATTTGACCGAGTTCAGATCTTTAAAGAAAAACAATTCAAAAATAGTTATGGAATTTATTCAAAGATTTAATAAGTTGTATAATAAAATCCCAGCCAAAGTTAAACCATCCCAACCTACAGCCAAAGTAACCTTCGTAGGAGATTTTGAACCTGACTTCACCCTTCTCTTAAGAGAAAGGCGGGGGGCTACCTTAACCCGAATGTAGGATGATGCTGTGGAAATTGAATCTAAGATGACGACATCTGGTAAGTTGAAAGCTAGGGTAGAAATGGGAAACAGAGAAACCAGACGTTTTAGGGAACAAGCAAGACCCTCAGGATCTAATAGATCCACAGATGATAAGATGGATGATATGGCTAGGATAATTAAAGAGTTGTCGAATAAGATTTCCAGAATGGATCTAGATCAATCCAAGAGTGATCCTTTCGTTAGAAGAGAATTCAGAAGAAATCCCAACCCTCAAAATCAACAAAGGAAGATTAAAAATGAAGATTAGAAAATTCAAACCCCTTTAAAAAATGAAAATTTTATAGCAGGAAATGACCTGGAAGATTTCGAGGGACTTGAAGAAGATGTGACAAATTTGGGCAATGACTGCATTCATCCCTATGTAACTAAAGAAGATTACGAGAGGTCGTTGAACACGCCTCAACCAACGAAATGAAGATGATGATATAAACAACAATGATTTCACTGTATGTCAAGAAACGCCTAATTCCATGATAGCTGGTGTCCAATCGAGGTATAAATTGAGGTCTAAAAACAAACCTACTTTGATTTATCAACCGAAGAAAATTCTCCCTAGAGGTGAAATATATGTACCTGCCTAGAAAGAGATTGGAACATATAACAATAAAATAAAAGAGGTAGACTTGTTGGACCTCAAAACGAAGGAGGTTGAGACCAAATCAAGGGAAATCAAGACATCTGAGACACTCACACCAGTAAGTAAACTCACGAGTAATAAATATACCCAGACAAATAAGTTGGAGAAGAAAGAGATCGAGGTTTCAACTAGAGAAATGGACAAAGTTAGCAGTGGTTTTAGTTTTGAAAATGAGATAAATAGGATAAAAATACTGATCCTGCTGGTTGAATTGGCAAAGAATCATGCATATCGAAAGCAGATAACCAAAGTGATAGGTTGTTCAGATCAAGAAAGTTAATCAGACGTAATAAATTTAGAAGATGATAAGCCCAATATCACTTTTTCTCCACATTTTGAGGGTGCCAGAGACACCGTTGCTCCATTCTATATCACCCTAAATGTGCATGATTGACTGCTACACAACTACATGCTAGATTCTGGAGCTACACATAATGTGATGCCCAAAGCAATTATGGATAGATGAGGCCTCGAGATCACCCGACCTTATGGAGATCTCTACTCCTTCGACTTGAGAAGAGTTAAGTGCATGGGTATGATAAAATATTTAGTAGTCACCCTTGGACAGGTCTCAGTCAAAATTATCCTGATGGACGTAGTTATTGCTGATATCCCCCCAAAGTATGGCTTATTGCTATCAAGGTCATGGGGAGTCAAACTTGGGGGGTCCCTCCAACTAGACATGACTTATGCCACAATTCCTATATTTGTTGGGCAACTTACTCGGTTATACAAAGAAACGAGGTTAGCCTATACAGTGAGCGATCCTCAAAATCCTAACAATTTTCCTGTTTACGTTGCTAATCAAGATCTAGGAAATTGTATTTTGTCTTTCAATGATGGTATAAATAGTTTCATGGAAGAGAATTACATAGACGAGAAAGAATCCAAAAATATGCATAGCACAGGGATCTGAAAAATGTTTTTTGATGGTGCTCTGTCATTTGAAGGAGCAGGTGCAGGAGTACTTTTTGTGGCACCTAAAAATAAATTTTTTGTCCCTTTTTCTTATAGGCTTCAATGGGATATAGACTACACTAACAATGTATGTGAATATGAAGCCTTAGTATTAGTATTGGAAGATGCCAAGAAGCTAAACATAAAGAACCTAGAAGTATATGGAGATGCTGAGTTGATAGTCAAACAGATGAATCGACAATACCAGGCCAAACACCCGAGATTGAGAGCATATAGAAATTGTGCTTGGGATCTAATGGAAATTTTTTTCTCATCTGTAAATATCCACTTCATCCCGCGTGCCAAAAATTTGCAGGCCGATTCGTTAGCCAAGGCAGCCTCAACGTTCGCTGCCCCCATAGATTTTAAATTAAAATACCATATAGAGGTAGGGCACAGACCATCCATCCTGAACAACATACAACACTGGCAAGTTTTCGAGGATGACGAATAGATCATGAAGTTCCTAGAAGCAGTGGGTGAATTTTCTGAAACTCACATCGATCAAGAGAATCAAAATGATCACACATGGATCATGCAAGAAGGATAAGACCCTCAGGAGTTTTGAGAAAAAATTGCCAACCATCGCATGTTAGTTTTAAAAAGTACTCAGATTCCAAAGGGACTAATCCCCCTGGAAAGGCTTTTCGATCAAAATGACATGCCTTTAAAATCCACTCTCCAACCCCAACTAGAAGAGGTTGAATATTGTGACGTAGGGACAAAAGAGGAGCCTAGGATGGTGAAAATATCAAAGTACCTTCTTCCTGAGGTGAAAAATAAGTATAAATATTTGCTTGCATGATATAAAGATGTTTTTGCTTGGTCTTATGAAGAGATTAGGACTTATGACACTATTGTGATCGAACACAAGATACCTATGAAGCCTGGTGTCAAACCCTTTAGGCAAAATCTTAGACAAATCAACCCTATCCTATTACCCGTAGTCGAAAGAGAAGTTAAGAAGCTTTTAGATGCAGAAATAATAGTACCACTGAGATACTCCGATTGGGTGGAAAACCTGGTCCTGGTTAGAAAAAAGAGTGGGGAGATTAGATTATGTGTTGATTTTAGAAATTTAAATAAATCTTCCCTCAAAGACAACTATCCCTTACCTAAAATGGATCATGTCTTAGAAAAGGTAGTCGGAGCAAATAGGATGTCCATGATCGACAGTTTCTCTGGGTACAATCAAATTGCTGTAAATGAACAAGATAAAGAAAAAACAACTTTCACTACACCCTAGGGTACATTCATGTATGATAAAATGCCTTTCGGTCTAATGAATGCAGGTGCCACCTTCCAATGTGCTATGGATATCGCTTTCATCGATGAAAGAGACAAGTTTGTAGTTATCTATCTCGATGATCTAACCATTTTTTCTATGTCTGACGAAGATCATTTAATACATCTCAAACAAACTTTCAAAAAATACCGCAGGTTCAGTTTGTCTTTAAATCCAAAAAAGTATCACTTTGCCATGCGAGAAGGTAAACTCCTGGGCCATATTGTGTCCCGAGACGAAATTAAAATTGATCCCAGCAGGGTTCAAGCTATAGATACAATAAATATTTCTAGAAATGTAAAGGAAATTCAGTCATTCTCAGGAAAGATAAACTTTTTGAGAAGGTTTATCCCAAACTTTGCTGAAATTGTGAAATTAATTACAGGTATGTTAAAGAAAACCAGTGAGGTGAAATGGATAGTAGAGGCCAAAGAATCGTTTGCACGTATCAAGAGGGTTATAAGCAAGGCACCTGTACTGGCAAGCCCCGACTATCTAAAGAATTTTCTCATCTTCTCGTTCACCTCCGAGCATACCATTGCCATGGTACTCCTCCAGAAAAATGAGGAAGGCTTCGAACAACCGATAGCCTTTTTTAGCAAAAGTCTCAGAGACGCGGAACTAAAATATGATATAATGGAAAAACAAGCATATGTTATGGTAAAGGCATTAAAGGCTTTTAGAACTTATGTACTGCATTTCAAGATAATCACGTATGTACCTACTAGCTATGTAAAAGACATTTTAGTGTAGCTTGATAGTGACGACAAAAGGGGACATTGGCTTGCAAAGATTCAAGAATTTGATCTGGAAATAAAGCCGACGAAACTAGTAAAAGGTCAAGGTTTGGCTAAACTCTTAGCTGAATCTAATTTCAGAGATCTTGGCATAAATAACATACAGGGATATGGAGAAGATGAAGATATGAACGACCTCCTCTAACTGGTACAAAAACATAGTATCCTACCTACTGACTTTGAAGTGTCCGAGTGATTTATTTCCATCCAAAGCCAGAATGCTAAAACTACATGCGGTCAAATACTGTATATCTAAGGGTATTTTTTTGGAAGGACCCACTTGGCTTCCTGTTGGTTTGTTTGGTTGAATCTGAAATAGAGGAGGTCATAAGCGAATTCCACGAAGGAGTGTGTGGGGGACATCATGCTTGGAGAGCGACAACTTATAAAATCCTGAGGGCAGGGTATTATTGGCCTAAAATTTTCTCGGATGTAAATGCCAAAGTCGGGGCTTGCGACCCTTGTCAACTGTTCCTAGGAAAGCATAAACTCCTAGCATTACCTTTAGTTCCAGTCAAAACAAAGGCTCCTTTTCAGCAGTGGGGACTGGATTTTATAGGAGAAATTAACCCCCATTCCAGCGCTCAACACAAATGGATCCTAACCACCACATATTACTTTACTAAATGGGTAGAGGCTATTCCAACCAGGAGGGATACAGATTCGGTGGTAATAGATTTCCTAGAAGAAAACATTTTATCTAGATTCGGCTTCCCCCGAAAGATAGTAACAGATAATGCCCAGGCTTTTAAATCTATGGCTATGATCAGTTTTTTTCAAAAATAAAATATTGTACTCAACCATTCTACGACATATTATCCCCAAGGAAATGGACTGGCCGAGTCTTCAAACAAGAGTCCGATCAACATAATTAAGAAAGTGTTGAACGAGAATAAGAGATCCTGGCATGTACATTTAAAATACGCACTATGGGCAAATCGGATTGGCACGAAAAAATCCATCGACATTTCTCCTTTCTAGATGGTATACGGGACTGACGTGGTATTACCTATAAACTTGGCACTTCCCATAATGAAACTATGGCAAGATGATAAAGAGGAGCCAAACCACGTCACAAGGAGAATAAACCAGCTGATCGAATTACAACAACACAGGGTCAAGGTGGATGAAAGATTACAAAAATATTAAGACGACATGAAAACGTTATTTGACTGTAAGACAAAATATAGAGAGTTTCTTCCAGGCGATTTTGTCTTAAGATGGGATGCTAGGAAGGAAGGTTTGACGAAACATGGTAAATTCGATCATTTTTGGTATGGACCATTTAGAGTTGCAGCTTCCGAAGGAAAAAAATCATTTTTATTAGAAAATCTGGATGGTAAAATTTTCAACGCCCATGTCAACGGGCGTTATCTAAAACACTACATGAAATAATTGATTCCCAAAGGATTTCCATTGTATATACCGGTTTGTATTTGCTTTCTATTTCATGGTTCCCTTGAGGTAAGTTTTCATTTTTAATTAATTAGGTCAATATAAATAGAGATACGCAATTTTCAAATACATTCAACTCTTTTAAGGGACACTCTTCGTGTTTACAGGATTTCGTCTTGCGACCTAAATGAGTGAAAGGAGAAAACAGAAAGTCATGTATTGGAGGCTGAATTCACTGAAATCAAGTGATAGAAAAGGTTTTCAGTTGTTTCAAAATGGTAAGGTAAAGGTATGAACTCCCAAGAATTCTGTTCTTTAAGAAAGCAAAGGTCTCCTAAGCGCCGTAAAGGTCCCATCAATCTAATGTTTTCGTTTAGTTGTTATTAAAAAGAACAATTACTTGCTCTAGGTCCTAAGAAGTTAACTTAAAATAAAGATAGGTGACAGTTAAGTAAAGTATCTTTGGGAAAGGGTTTTCAAAAAATGATTTAAATTTTCGACCCTTACTCCTCAGGGTACAAAAATCTGTCCATCACCTTTCTTCTGGTCTTCACTTTTATCTTTTTAAAAAAAAAAGAAAAAAAAAAATCCAAGTACCTTTTTGGATTTATATACATAGGGGGAAGAGATTATGTTTTAACTTCGAAAGATGTAAAGCATATTTTGGAAAGGAAGTTGGTCTTCATAACTCCTCAGTCTCTTACTAAGAAAGTTATGCATAGGTGGATACTGACTATTTTGGGTTTTTCAACAGTTTCGAAGGATTGAGGCTTGCTCTAAGGAAAACCCCTAGAAATGATTTTTCCCCTTTTTTCCTGTGGGTTAAGGTGTGGTGAAGGTTAAGGGAAGGTTGGTACTAAGAAATCAAAGTAAGTTAACAAACCTCCATTGCAAAATATTATACAAATATCACCCCTCATACAAACTGATTGCCCCAATTTCATGTTCTAAAAAGAAAGTTATAAGACAGATGGTGGAAAGAAACTCATATCTAATTGTACATCTATTCTGAAGAGACGATGAAAGGAAATTCAAAAATTATTTCCCTCATCTCATCATTTAAATGCATAAATATATTTCGAAGTGGTGAAAGGAAATTCAACAAAAAAGGGGCAGATAACTTCACCAGGGTACTAAACAGGCCCGCTGGCAGTGAAGCAACATCTAAGATGTCTGTAAGGCTGTTATACACAATTTTCAATCTACTCTGCTAATCAATTTTCTTGAGACTAGATCCACATACTAAGTCCATACGGGACTCCCCGATTAAAAACATGTAATAAATTTCGTTGGATGCAATCCAAAAGTTACAAGATCTATTGGATTTCCTAGAATTGTTTTGATTTCTCTTAATGCAGACCTAAATTTAGTAAAGAGAAAGAGAAAGTCGTGAAAGGGACTGTAGCTGAGTATGAAACATAGTGACTATTTAAAAGCTTTGCAGAAGCAAAAGACAAGATCTCTTCTTCCCTATATTTATCTTTTCCCTAAAGGAAGTTTAACAGAAGTGAAGCAAATGACTCCATTTACCCAATACAGGCACGTGATCTACTGTTCTTCCCGTCTTGCAAGAAGATGAGATCCCTAGTTGGAGCCTATGTTGAAGCCACCTTTTTCAATTGGTTTAAATGTATTTTTTTTTAAAAGTCAAATTTTGGTTTTCAAGTTCTTTTTCGCCTCGTAACATTTACCCACTGAAAATCTCAGTAGTCTCGACATACGAAATAGCGAAGGATGTTATGTTTCATGAGTTACCACTTTTTATCGTTAAACGATTTTTTTTACTTTTTGTACCTCGGAATATCGCTCTTCAGGAGTTACAAGTCACAAGATTTACAAACCCCGATGTGAATCCTACCTCAGGTGAAAGCCAAGAGTAAAATTATTTAAACCCCAGTTAGGTGCTGTCGGGATGCTGTCGGGATTTCACGACTCGGTGTTCATTCTCTCCTAAAAAATTACCGTCATAACTTCGAAAGATGAAGTCGCAAGACTTTTACATAAGTAACCTAGGTTAGCATCAGGGGTGATTAATTTTGACCATGGTTAAAATCTTTCAGGATTTCGCGACTCGACATATGTTCCTCCCATAAACTATACCTTCGAAGCCCCGAGTGGTGAAGTCGTGATATCGCTCAAACATAATTAATTAAAACACTTAATCCAATTTATCTTCTAGTTTAAATAAATCACATCATAATGATCTCGGGATTTTGCGACTCGGCTAGTGCTCCTCTCGGAAACTATACCCTCGAAACCCCGAGCCGCGAAGTCCTGATATAAATTAAAACATGATTAATCAAACACTTAATCTTGGTTACGTCCTTTCTTAACTAAATCTAATCTTCGTGATCTCAGGTTTTAGAGGCTCAAAAGGTTAGAGTGAAAACTCTTGATACAACGAATGCCGAAATGTTGATTAAAGTTTAAGTAAGCTTAATAAAAAAAGCTAAGCCAACTTAATCAGTGTGCAATACAAATAATAATATGCACAGTCTATGAGGTAATTTTAAATTTTCCTTGTGCCAACTTGTGTCACGAATCGTCGAAATTTATGGCATTAATTGGAAATGAGGTGAAACGACAAGTAAGAATAGGGTCTTTATTGTTGGTTGTGGAGCCTGATTATCTTCCTGATTCAGAGGTCCCTGTTTTCAGTCGTGTTTATACCCCATGAAGTATTTACACCCCAGAAGTATGTACACTCTTCCACGCGGGGGAGTGCAGAGGGGGGGTACCCCCTCTGCGGGG
>ML803086.1:351229-364228 GCA_009831015.1 Picea engelmannii
TATACCCCATGAAGTATTTACACCCCAGAAGTATGTACACTCTTCCACGCGGGGGAGTGCAGAGGGGGGGTACCCCCTCTGCGGGGTCCGGGGGGTCTGGGGGCAAGCGGGCCCCCAGCGGGGGTTCAGGGGCGAAGCCCCCAAAGCAAAAATTGCCTTGTAAAAGTATATTGTAATTTCATTGTAAATCTGGACCGTTCATTATAAGGTCGCAGATCTAACGGTAGAGATTATGTTAGGGTTTTTTGCCCTAGAAGGCAACCCTCTTTTATGAGGGAAATGTATTACGGCTATGGATGTTGGTGAATATTGTATTCTGAGAGAGGAGACTGTGAGAGAAAGAAGAGGAAGTTACAACGGGTTTTGCTGTAGGTTGTATCCCTTCATTTGCTGGAAAATAATAAAGGAAGGACCTGCCAATTTCTCTGGTGGACGTAGCCCACACTGGGTGAACCACGTAAATCTGTGTCTCTCTTGTATTGTGTGTCTTCTGTGTTTTGTTTCTGCATTTTTTTTATTTTATTGCTCCGCGGTTCTGTTTTTCTAACATTTATTGCTAAATCTATCCCTAAATATGATTTGACCTTTCTTTTCATAAGGACACCACATTTTTTAAATGATCGGAGATATAGATCTTTTTCCTTTCTGTTCTATTCACAAAGCTAATTTCTATTCCGCGCAGATAAGTTTTTTCAGCAAACTGATCTCTGTATGTATACACATTTTTATTACAGGAGAGCTAAGTCACAATATTTTGTCATGGCCCCGCGAAAAGCGTCCAAGACAAGTGATGAGATTTCGGGACAAGACTCCGATAATGTTTCAAATACTTCACCTCAAAGCGCTGATTCCGTACGAACTTGTTCATACATCCCAGAGGTTTTGCAATCAGATTTGGTGAATTGTTCGGATGATTCCAGTGACAACGAGAAAGATGAATTGACTACCAAATACAAGATCATCATCTAGGCAGAGATGCACAAAGTAGCGGCCAGGCCACACCTTCTTCCTTACTATGACATGATCCGATGGGCACTAGATCATGTAGATATCCCTACTAGAACCATCATTAGCGAGAAGAAGGTCACTGTTGGGACCTTTAGACTAGAAAACTTACGGGCGATGTACAAGTTACCACCCACGTCAAACTTCACATACAATGCAGAATTTCTAGAGGGTTTTAAACAAAAGGAATGAGAGCAATATGCAAAAATCTTATCTAATTTGATCAAGGATTGGGTCTCACATCTAGCGAAGTTCAGAGCAGATAGCAACGAAGTTTATTCCATATCTTCTTTGGAACCATAGTTTAAATACATAGCGATGATGACCTGTAGATTGTACAGGAGGGAAGACACCATGCATTTTTTCCTCCCATGGGTGCCTCTGATACATACAATAGCAGAAGGCTGTTCTTTCGACTAGGCCAAACTGTTGTCAGATAGTTTGACCAGTCGGATTACAGAATATCGGACACAGAGGGAAAGCGGGAGAGCCGCCTCATTTTTTATGTCTGCATACATCATGGACGCCATCTGTTCCATGACACCTTTTCCCTTAATGAGTTGGAGATGGGCTCCATCGGAGACTGAGCCTATCCATGTCTATCATTCTAAGCTTTGGGAGGATAAGGACTCAGATTTCATATATGAAATATTCAATTGGGTAATGGTATTGATGCATGTCACCATCTTCGGTAATCCACTGTCTTGGATCTCAGATAACATTACGGCCAATTTGAGCGGGGTGGCTGAATGGTACATGGAAGAAGAGTTTTCATACATCAGGGTTTTCAGCGCTTCTGTCCCTCCACATGCTCTAACATTATTTATACCCGATAGGTTGGCCTGTTGTGAGATCACCATGCAAGCCGTGATTGGTGGCATAAGTAAAGAGCTGAAGGGGTTTTCAAAGAAGGTATGGCCACCTTTCCCCATTCATTTAAACACCTATTCTTTATTAGATTTTAGGCATGCAAAAGATGAGGCAAAAACCTTAGAAGATATAAAATTAGTCAATATTGAATTCAAGAAACACGACCCACAGAGGGTCATGAGTAATCACTTAGCTAGTTGTGGCCTTAAAAGGTTTAAGCACTAGAATTCACCTCACGATGATATTTTCTGAGGTGCAATATCATATGCCGAGGTTTTGGCTCGAATACAAGCCCTGTCGCCCAAAGAGAGGGCTGATGTTTTCAAATTCCAAGAACATAGGCGGAGCTGTCTTCTCCCAGTATTACGGGGTGAGAATCCAATGACTGTAGAGGTGCAGAAAACAAATGCTGAAGGCTCCAAAGATTCAACACCCGACCAAGAAGAACAACAAGATAAAGAAGAGTAAGCTGGGGGCCCAAAACAGGAAGCCGAGGCTTCCGATCCTCCAAGAGAGCCAACTTCAGTCATTACTCCAGGGAAATCATCTAAACAGGTCAGTAATCCCATTGTTTCTATTACCCCCCTGTAGTCGACAAAGGGAATACCAGACGCAGGTTGGATTTTTGGTGAAGAATTAGCACCCATATCAGTGGAAGAGCTACCACTGAATGAATTCTTCTTCGATAAGAAGAGAAAGGCTGTTGTGAGATAAGAACTCTACCAAGAGGCAGGTACTGTATCCAAGAAATTTAAAATTATAATCGATGGAAGAACCATGAAGAAAGAATAATTTGCAACCCAAATAGTAGGAACATTGGGTGCTTTCGCTACGACAAACCAATATTCAGTTGGTACCTTAAAAGATCAACTGAAGTGAAAAAATCATCTAATCAAGACATTAGAGGCTAAACTAGCTACAATAGAGGCTGCAACCAAAGATCAGGTGAATGCAACTTTGGAGCAAGCTAGAATAGATGATCAAAATGAAATTGAGCCGCTCAAAGTTGATCTTGAACAGTCACAACTGATGGTTCAGACAAGTCAGATACAGATAGTCTAGGAAGGAGAATTGATAGAGCATCTTTGTGCCAAATTAGAGTTAGCCGAAAGCTAGGTAATCGATATCGGGATATTTCAATCCCAAGCAATAGAAATCAGAAAAAGATTATCGGCAGCGCTGCAAGGTCTTCTTGTTAAAGTAGAAACGATTCAAATTAGCTGCCAACTCATTGATCAGATATCGAAGAACCTATCTCTTAGAGAAAGGGAAGTTGGAGTGGCTCGGGTTACGTTCCAGGAGGCTATTATAGCCACAACGAGAAAGGAAATAAGAAGTAGTTCCAGTTTTCCCGTCTCGGAGAAGACCAGGGGCAATATCTTGTTGAAAGAATGGGAATGAAATATATCTAAAGGTAGACAACAAGCTAAGGAGATAAGAAAATATTGTGAAGAAACTTTCAGTTTGTTAGATGGGATGTGGTTGGGTTCTGATGGTGAAAGTAGCATTGAGATACTGGGTCGGATCAATACAACCAAATATCTGCTAAATATCAAGGAAAGTGAAGAAAGAGAATTAACCGAAATTTCGCAAATAACCCAGACATACATAGTTCAAATAGATAAATGGCTAATTAAACCAAGTATATTATTATGTTCTATCAGCGCCAAAGACCAGCAGGTGGAAGGAAGGTTGCCACGATTGGTGAAAGACTGTTATATTTTTGAGGCCAATAACCAAGAAAAACCTTCTAAGCTGATATCACAATTGGTAGAGAAGTGCGTTATTTGCACGGAGCAGACGAAGAGGCAGGTTTTTGGTACCAAATGAGGACAGAGATAAATAAACAAAATGTTTTAACTCCTTTGATTGTAACCGAAAACCTCTTAAATGATTGAGATTCCAACATATAAAATCTGTATAAATATACATTTTGTGGAAGTAAAAGGGGCTGGACCTTTTTGGTCGATTGTAATAGAGGCTATATTCTTTTTGAATTAATACAAAGCAATCAAGAGAATCCTGATTTCGTCATGACTGTGCTATGAGTTTGTTCTCTTTGTTATTCATATTCAATTTTATTTCTCTTATATACATTTGATGAATGTTGCACTGTAATTTAGTAAAACTTCTACTGTGGTGGTTAAATTCTGTTCATCTATATCGTTTACAACTTTTCCTCTGTATTGGCTAACAGCAGATACAAGACCTGTGAACCTTTGAGTTGTCATATTTTATAGTTCGTCAAATTCCTTCTTAGTCTATTTTCTTCCTCTGTTTAAGGAGTGAGATTCTCCCTTGATAGGAGCCTTACTTTATAAAACAACTAAATGTTTTTCTCATATTTCACACACTTTTTATTTCAAATATAACACAGTTATGGAAAAAGGCCTTTGGTTTTCATTTTGTCATTAACATTAATTTCAAAGTTCTCTTTATAAGATCAAATTGATACAGCATAAAAACTTTCAGATTTCCTTTAAATTTTTCTGTTCCTCTATGACTATCCCCATTGTAAGACAACATAATATTGAACCCGGTTTATCGAACCAAACCCATATCACTTTAAATCTCTTTGATACTATACTTAAAACAACCACCACCTGGGTAGAACTTGAACGGTCATGGGCTGCAATTGAATGGGATATAAACATCCAGGAACAGTTGGAAGCCAGACAATGACAACCTAGAAATCAACCCTAGCTTCCTTTCTCGAAGGTATACATTCCTCCCTTTTTACACCTTACTAACTTTCGGATGCCTAGACACTGTACTTTTTAAAGCCTTAAGTACAGACTCTAGAACAACATACCCGATGGAAAAGTGGTCAGTATGTATAAAAAATTCATACTCTGTGATGAAATGTTTGAATTTATTTATTGCATATACTACGATGAGGAACTCTTTCTCAGTTACAATGTAGTTTAGTTCAACAAGAGCTAGATTTTTGCCTATAAAGTAAATAGCATGAGTCAGAAAATTTTTCTTTTTCCCCATGATTGCTCCTATAGCTGAATCTGATGCATTGATAGAAATGTGGAACAAAAGGATCCAATTCAGACTTCTTAACTTTGGTGTCGAGGAAAGTTTTTCCTTCAGTAAATCAAAGGCATGCTAACATTATTTGCTCCAATAAAAGTCAAATTTTTTTGCTAGCAGTTTGAATAGTGGCAAGGATAATTTTGTAAAATTCTTGATAAAGCATCGGTAGTATATTGCATGGACTAAAAAAAATTTAACTCCTTTTTGGCTTATAGGGGGTGGCATGTTGGATTACTAAGAGGGGTGGGGGGGTGAATCATTATTAACACTTTTATTTCTTTTAACCACACTGTATATTCTTCAACAATGTTCAAAAATTTATCTTTAGCATTCAATATATATCATCAGTAGTATAATCATAAGTAGTATCACATGAACAATATCACATAAAATTCATAGTACACCAAAATTTACATGGAAACCCAAATGGGAGAAAACCACAAAATGCTTTTCTTATATGTTAAAAGTATACATTCATTGGAAGCACCAACTTCCCAAATTTTCCACTTGCAACTGGAAGGAGGATACAACCTCATGTTCTTAGGCTTCAACCTGAAGGAAGCTACAACTCTCTGAATTCTCTAGCTCTACCCAGAAAGAGGCTACAACCCCATGAGTTCTCCGACACCACCCAGAAGGTGGCTACAACCACCTATCCTTTCCCTGTCCTTCCGCCCTAAAATATAAGTGTATAATAATTGTCACTACCACTTATACTCTCACTGCCAATGTCACCAATACATTAACCAACCTTCCACTGTCACTTCCACTGTCACATCAATCTGTGACTACCACTGTCACATCAACCAACCTATCACTATCACTGTTGCATCAACCAACCTATCACTCATGATCAACCAATCATCCAACCTATCACTTTCTTTGTCACTGATATACCGTCATCAACTAACTATACCCAGATCCACTCACATGGATACCAAAACCATCACCACATCATGTACATCAACCTTTACAATACCATGTACCAAAATATATGTGGGGTGTAGATACCATAACATCAATAATGGGTAGCCAATTATATATCAAATCATGTACCAAACAATAGAGCATCAATCATATGAAGAATCTATACCATATTCCATAAACATCTATAGACCTGCACCATATCATCAATGAATCCCCTCAAAGAACCAATGCATGTCCCTCATGCCACCATACATCACGAGTACCCCTCAACCATAAAAAACCATCTCAAAGATATGAATAAGAAAAACCACATCATAGACTAAACCGGATACAAGAGTACTCCTCACTCAACCATGTAGGCAAGTTGTACCATAACCATGTGCCAATACCAAACTTTCCAAATATGCCTCAAGAATACACCATATCGCAACCAACAATTACCTTCAAAACAAGTAGACAAACAAACCAGTATTTATGTAGCTAACCTGATACACTGAAATGTTGACTTGGAAGTTATATTATGACCTCAGGGACCTGGAACAAGAATTTCTAAAACTTGTCTTGTCCTTGTGGGACTAAGACATCCTGTCTCACAGGACCTCACGTGACAAGTATACGACAACCCACGAGGATGCTTCACAGAATACTAGTAGTGATCCAGGGGATCAAATTGTGCTCAAAATCACTTCAAATCAGACATATGCGTAGGCCTCGTCGTTACGAATGCAACACAACTTGAACGGGCTCAAAATAACATTGTATGAGAAAGATATCGCGTTCTTTTCATTTTCCCAAACATGCAAAAATTTTGCTAACTATACAGTTTGTACAATGCTAACGTGGAAGCTGACCGTACAGTCTGTACATGTGATGTAGTAGTGATGTGTTGGCAGATGTGGGTGAATGGTATTTTGACACGTGTCCTCATCTTGGCAAATGGTATGGTGCCACGTGGCCCAGTTGTGGGCTGCCACGTGGAACCCCTCCATTGGTTTGGAGTGGTAAAAGTTTGTGACTCCATGGGAGTCGAACTCGCGACCTCTGAGCGTGGGGGAGTGACTTGGCAAGGCCAAGCTACTAGCCCGCCCATGATGTTACTTTTTAACTATGGTGTAAACTTTGAATTTGAATTTCAATGGAGTTTCATTTGGTGAAGTTAAGGGCTGGGGCCTAGCACCAACCCCCAATGCTTTCCATATAACAGTTACATGTAACGACTCCTTTTATGTTTGGCATGCAGGATTTTTATGGGTACAACCCCCGGTTATATACACACCATAGCATCTGCCCCTTTGCTATATGTTTGGTATGCAAACTGTGGTTTGGTGTAGCCCTCATTTTGGTAAGGTCACAGTCTATTGCATACCACCTATGTCATATAACTCACTCTTGTCAACGGTTAGTGCTTAGCCGTGGTTTCATACCACTTACCATACGACCCTTGTCCTAATATTTGGCGAGAGTATAAACGTTAACACAACAAAATTCAAGTTTTGACGTGACCACCATTTTTTAGCACCACACGCACTTTTGAAAATGGGCCCGATTTAGGCGTTGGGACGTGGCCACATGCCCCCCCATGTGATTGACACCTCCGCCCAAAGGGACACTAAACTCGCTAAATGTTCGACAATTTTTCCCATTTTGTGGGATGCACACATGTGCTGGGTTTTAGGCCCAGTAACGTTGTGGGAGGCAAGTTAGTTTGTCACAGGTGTGTTTTGGTGAGCAGGTACAACAAGCTTGAAGGGGAAAACTTCCAGGAGGTGTAACTTCTTCATTTTTTGGCCAAACTAGGTGCCGAAAAAGCCAACTAGGGGTTTTTGGACGATCTGAAGCCATTGAAGCCATCCATTTTGTATTCTGAGCACTATAAGAGAAAATTTTTAAGCATAATGAAAATGATCCAAGGGAAGCTGGACCAGGAGATGTAGCCCAAGAGAGGGGTGAACTCCTTTATCATTTGTTGTGTTATGTGTTCATTGTTGATGGTTTTTATCAGTCTAATATGCTGCTCTTGTTTAAGTAAAACTCACTAAATTTATGTGTTAGTAACTTGATCCAATTAACCAAAAACATACTATTTTACACTTGCAATTTAAAGAGATAAAGTCTTCTTCATTTTTAAGATATATTGGAAACTTATTCATTCCATTTTTAGATCATTTGGTATCAGAGCTTTGGTTTTTGAAGGCTTGATTGTTTGTAACTCTTTTTTTTTTTTTTTTTTTTTTTGATGCTTACAATGTTGAAGCTCACAAGAGGAGAAGGTCAACTTGTAGAGCCAAGTTCTCAACTGTTAAGAAGGAGAACTATCAAATCACCCCAAGCTTCAAGGATATTTTCACCAAATATGGCTCATGAGGAAAACCATGAAACTCTTCCTTTAGAAGAGGAAAGCTTCAAGAAATATTTCTTTGATATGGTTGAGATGGTCAAAGTTTTGTTTGATGAAAGGAATGCAAGATTGCAAGGTGAAATCTTCAACCCTCCAAAGGGAAATGGAGACAGTGGTGATAAAACTCCAAAGGGAAATGGAGGGAGTGGTTATTCTCCACCTCCTTCACCTCCATCTTCCACCTCTTCCACTATTTCACAACCACCTCCAAATTCTCCAAAAGGACATGGTAAAACTCCTTTACAAAATCCTTTTCTTAAGCTTGATATTAAGTTTGAATTGTCAATGTACAATGGAGAGGTAAATGATGAGAAATTAGATAAGTAGATTCATCAGATTGAAGTGTATTGTAGGATACAAAGAATCACAAATGATAAAACTAAGATTCAACTTGCTTCTTTAAGATTGGACAGTGCAACACTCATTTGTTGGGAAGCCAAAACTCAAGAGGACATGGAGAAACATGGTAAAGTTTTATACTCTTGGAATGATTTTATTGTTGCAATTAAAGGGAAATTTTTTCCATTAGCATACATGCATAAAACTATTATGGATTGGAAAAACTTTAGGCAAGCCAAAAAGAAATATGTGCAAAGTTTCACTCAAGAATTTAGGAGAAGAGCCTTGGTTTTGGGTGTAGATATTTCTTCACAAGATACTTTGCTCAAATACATTGGAGGATTGCATAACTACTTGAGGGATACCATACTTATGTTTAATCCTTCAAATCTAGATGAAGTGTGTGTGTAGGCTACTCATTTAGAGGCAAGAGGAAGGAATGAACCTAAAGAGGGAAGCAAGAAGTATTTAATGGAGACAAGGGAACGAGGAAGTTTGAAGGAAATGGAAAGAAAAATTCTTTAGTAAATAAAGAGAGAGAGAAAATATCATGTAAACATTGTTCAAAGGATGGCCATGATGAAGACCATTGTTGGAAACTTCAATATAAAAAGAGGCCCAAAAATTTCAACAACAAAGAGAAACCAAACATTGCTGCAACTATACAACAAGATTTAGGATCTGATTCGGAAGATGAAACAAAAATCACAACCATGGGTTTACAAGGTAAGAATTCTATTGCAAGAACTAGTTCTTCAAATTCTGTCATCAATGAAAATCAACATGAAAAAGAAAGGATAGAGATTTTCCACATAAGGGTAATTTCAAAACATACCAAGATAGATACTCTTTTTGATAAGAGATCACAAGCTAACCTTATTTCTGAAGACATTGTCAAGAAACTAGATTTGGAAACTACTCCTCATCCTAAACCATACCCTCTAGGTTGGATATGTGACATTGCCACACTAGAAAATTTGGGTCATTTTGTGACGACTATTTCGACATTATTGCGACATTATGTCATGGATACTGCAACAAATCTTGAGTCTCTGAAATGTCATTTTATGGCACGTGGAAACTTCGACGAACTTGAATTAACGTCACAAGAGCGACGACCCTAGGGAACTTCTCACAATTGTGACAGAAAAAGAAATATCGTCGTCAATACAACAATATAGGAAAACTAAGTGAAACCAACAATTCATCTCAATTGCGATGACCTTTGCAACGAAAATTTTCATTGTCTATGTAGCAAATTCTTCATAGCAATTTTTATTGTTGTCGCACTTGCGACGACATTGAAACCAACAGTTCATCTCAATTGTGACGACCATTGCGACGGCAATTTCCGTTGTCTATATAGCAAATTCATCGCAACAATTTTATTGTCGTCGCACTTGTGACGACAACATTTTTTTTGTTTATATATGGATTTGTCACAGAAACGACAACATTTCTTTGTTTATATAGAAAATTCGTCGCAAATTTTTTTATTGTCATCGCACTTGCGACGACAACATTTTTTTGTTCATATACAGATTCGTCGCATGAACGACAACATTTCTTTGTTTATATAGAAAATGTGTCACAACAATTTTATTGTCATCACACTTGCAATGACAACATTTCTTTGTTTATATAGTGAATTCGTCGCAGATATATTAGTTTCATCTAAAGTGCGACGAAAAATATTTATTTCAAAAAAAAAATTTAAAATTATTTTAGGTGGAAATATTAATATTAATATTACCATATTAAAAACTATCAATTGAAAACATTGACATTATTTATTATTTATATGAATAACTTCTTTTGCATGGGGGCTTGGTGTTTTTTCCAACAACTAAGCAAAAACTTATGCACTTTGGAAATGATTGAAAATTTCTAAAGGTTCTTGTGCTCAATCGTTGGTTGTAGTGAGAGATTCAAATACAATCATTAACCATATGGAATTCATCATGCACTAAAATAGTCTCTTTCAAGCTTACAAGGTTACATATAAAATAAATAATGCAATATAGAAGATGAAATACTCAAAGAAAATGTGTCTAAATTGAAATATATGCTCGGGTGGTACAACAACTATTTGATAATACTTATTTCAATAGGTCAATGACAATGTATGGCTTTGATGTAAGAGTTTCACATGGTGTATTTTACAAATACAAAACACAATCCTAATACTCTAACACAACATTAATGACCTTCCTTCAAATAGTTAAATAGTAATTAGGCCTTCCAAGTGCTTCAATGTATGGTGATGCAACCCACCATAGAAAACACATGAAGGCATGAGAGGCACTATGATTCCACTATAGGGGAAGATGAAAGGGGACCTATGGGAAAATAAATCCTCTTTCTCCAAGGTCATTCTCATAACTCATATTTTTCTACAATGTGCCTTAAATGAAGCCATATACCTTCTTTGACTTATCAACCAATCCTTGAATCTATGTAAGAGGTTGGTGGGGAAAGTCTTTTCACATAATAATGGGAGCATGGATTGAGTACAATATTCATTCCATGGGAAGTGTAAGAGTCCTACATTCCGCTAGTTATAGGTAACGTCATCCATCATTTCCACCAATGATATCATACATGATGGATGACGTTATAGGTAACAATAATACCTATTTCCGTCATCCATCATTGTGTAGGGAAGCACTCTAACGTTAATTCTCTACATATTTCATGTTTTTTTCTCCATTTCCAACCCATACCAATTTGGAAATTAACCAAAATCAACATCAAGAAAAGAAAAATTGTAGACTTTGGATGAAATATAGTGGTTGTAGGTGAGCATATAGGATATGGAAGATAACAACTCATCATTCACTATCCATTGTATACTCTTTATATCCTTGAGAGACAAATATAGTTCTTTTAGGAAATTCTTAGAAATAATACAATATATCAAGCTCTTTCTATCCACACTAAAGAGAACTAGAGAGAATAATATATCTAAGGGACCATGAAGTACATAAAATGAATATATTCCTCATATTGCATGTTGTATTGGAAGAGAGTTCCTTATCTATTGCGGGATGAATCAGATTCTTGTAATGCTTTGTGTTGATAAGGTTAGGTAAGAATGTGAGTAGAAAGGTTGGGATGAGAAATATAGAATCTTATTTCTTGGATTTTTCACCATGGTGGCCTCATATCCTAGGTTGGTGGTGGTATCTACACTAGATGGTTGTGGTTCAATGGAAAATTTCTCTTACATGACCAATCTCTTGGACCAATTTTTGTTAAAAGATAAGTCTCATTCTTTTGTCTATGAATATGCAAAATTACTATTACTCCCAGTCATAAAAAAATTATGTGTTATGCATGCTATGTGTCATTTTTTTTTCCTATTT
This sequence comes from Picea engelmannii, assembly GCA_009831015.1. Lineage (NCBI taxonomy): Eukaryota > Viridiplantae > Streptophyta > Pinopsida > Pinales > Pinaceae > Picea > Picea engelmannii. The sequence goes on from ML803086.1 coordinate 363,176, forward strand.
TGAATTTAAGTATATAAGGAAATGAAAGAAAATTTCATGATGTTAGAGAAGACAATGATTTATACATTTTCGGAAATGTGTTTTGGATCGTGGAGGTGACCACCCTTCAAACCTGCATTTTTCAAAGACATTAAAAGGTTAAATGATTGAATAATAGCTAAACATATATGAGGAAATAACCATGTACAAGTGCAAAGTAAGGCTAATAGGTGGTATTGAAACAAGAGAACTCTTAGCTCACACATACACAATACATAAGATAAGACACCATGTAAAATTCAAGTGCACCACTATCTAAGGGAGTTTTAGCCTTTGGAATACACTGTGCAAGAAGATTAGATATGAAGTCTAACTGATAAAATATCATCCCATGCTTGAGAACCCCATGCATAATCAAAATCCATCTTAACCATATGTATCTAGTGCATCATCTACCATACAAGAGGTTCAAGAGAATTACTAAGGCTTGAAGTTCTCATAAGAATGGAGGGAGGCCATGAAGCCTAAGGAAATGGCTGAATGATATGGAGTTCACTATAGGTTAAAATTGCTTAAATATTTCTAACCTACAAGGTTACATATAAAATAAATAATACAATATAGAAGATGAAATACTCAAAGAAAATGTGTCTAAACTGAAATATGTGCTCGGGTGGTACAACAACTATTTGATAATACTTATTTCAATAGGTCAATGACAATGTATGGCTTTGATGTAAGAGTTTCACATGGTGTATTTTACAAACACAAAACACAATCCTAAGACTCTAACACAACTCTAATGACCTTCACTCAAATAGTTAAATAGTAATTAGGCCTTCCAAGTGCTTCAATGTATGGTGATGAAACCCACCATAGAAAACACATGAAGGCATGAGAAGAACTATCATTCCACTATAGGGGAATATGGAAGGGTACCTATGGGAAAATAAATCCTCTATCTCCAAGGTCATTCTCATAACTCATATTTTTCTACAATGTGCCTTAAATGAAGCCATATACCTTCTTTGACTTATCAACCAATCCTTGAATCTATGTAAGAGGTTGGTGGGG
>ML803086.1:369434-382821 GCA_009831015.1 Picea engelmannii
AGGTAGCAATGAAACTACCCACAATCCTATGGAAAAACAACCCTCCTCCATGAAATGTTTTACCACACATCGACAACCACTACAAAACACCATAATTGAGACCAAACCCAAGAGAGGAATGAAAAACATGGAACAACAACCAAATTCTAGAGTGCACCATGATTACCAAGACAACCACAACAAAAAACCATAATCGAGACCATAACCATGAAACCCATGGGAAACATAGAGCACCCGCAAAATTTTAGGCTATGCCACAATGAGCACAATTCATGGCCCACTAAATTCTACAGTACACCACGATCTCTAAGAAAACCATGACCAATCACCATATTAGAGACCATATATAGGAAACTCCATAGTGCACCACAAAAACCAAGATAACCACAACCATACATCATAGTTTATAATACATCTAAAAAACCCATGACAAGAACACACCACCCACCAAATTCTAGGCTACACTATGACAAGCACGGACCACCAAATCCCAAAAACAAAAAAAACACATGCTAAACCATATTGCATGATAAACCTATGGAATTAAATAAGTACTTAAGGGTGGCAAGGGAAGCGGTGGTAATATAGGGTATCTACCTAATCCATGTTGCATGATAAGTGACACATTCCACCTGCATTTGGCTACATGGGCATCATTCATGAAGATGTTATGATGATTTTTTTTTACATTTAGTATAAAAAATAAGGTGAAACACATTCCCTTAAACCCTAACTCCCCATCATCTTAACAACTGACCCCACCATTACATACTTAGCACCTTAGGACCTCCATCTCAGATACTGACAATACAAATGGAGGTCATGACTAGGGATTTTATGGGAGAACTAAATGTTATTCATAAGGATATTATGATGAAATTGTTTGTTTGTATGTTGAGAGGAATTGCAACACATTAATGGTTTCATAAAGATTGTCCAAGGTTTGTGTCTTCAATTTCAAGTTTCATCAAAGCCTTTTGCAGGATTTTGTGATTGTGAGTAGGCTCTTGAAGAATTCTACGACGAGGATTTTTTGCTTCAACATTGCATGGAAAGAAGGAATAAACTTGATGACACTTTGCAAGCCTATCAAATAATCCCATGGGTATGCTTTTCAATAATTTGGTTGAAAGGTATAAGGCAATAAATTATTGGTCGATGTTGTAGAAAAGAAATAGCTTTAGAGTGATGATCAACCCATTGTCTTATCTAAAGAGTTGTCAGAGCATCATGTAGTAGGGGAACAACCCCTAGTCACCTCCATCCCTGCAACAAGCCCTACTTCTACCAAAGGATTTGGGCCCCTATCATATGAAGATGCCATTGCTGCACTAGAAGAACAATTGCATGACAAGTATGAGGAAGAGGGTGGCCATGTTTATGGTGATCTAATCAAATCAAAGTTTGAGCACATTCTTGAGATTGAATAAGTATGGTTTGATGCCCCTTTGAATATGATGGTGGTAATATGATCCAAATGAATCCTCATGAGGACAACCCATTATTTCTAGATTGCAACATCAACCTAGACAATGAGTTTAATGAGAATTCCATGGCCATTTTCAACCCAACAACAAACCCTCCCATTGTCAAAAACTAGATTTGTGATGGTGCCTCAAGTTTCATGGACAAGTCAAATGAGGGATGTGTTCCCTTGGCATTTGAAGATACCGTTGCTTCCCTAGAAGAATAACTTGCTATAAGTTTGGAGCCAATTGGAAGGATGGAATAGACATAGAAATAAGTTTGGTTTATTGTTCTAATTCAGATATACTAGAAGATCAATTAGAACCTCAAGATGCCAGTGGAAACAATGGACATGAATACACCTTTGGTGTCTCTGAGAGGCATACTCTTTGGTTTCTATGAGAGGCATACTCTTTGGTGTCTATGAGAGGCATACTAATATTACCATTGAAGATATGGAAGAGGATTTCCTGTGTGTTGATATGTGTACTACAAAATACCAATAAGAAAATGGAAATAGTGACCATGATCTCTTTGGTGTCCTTAAGATTGACGACAAGGAGTTTGAACAGTTTCTTGAGGTCAAAAAAGTGTATGTTGATCTTCTTGATTCTCTTAGTGAAAACATTGATTTACAAATCAACAATAACGGGTCTTATATTGTATATTTTGAAGGCTCTCCTACTTATGATGTATGTATTGGTCATAATGGTGAAGAATGCATGCCTTCTTTGGTTGAAAGTTTGGTCTCCCAATCATGCAATCCTCTCCATAAACTTGGTGGCGATGAAACCTTAATGTTGCATGTTTACCAATGAATGACAATGGAGGAGCCCTAAACACAAAAAGAAATGAGGATCATGATATTCCTAACTCCCTGGGGTTGATATCATGGAGCTGGAACACTTTCCTAATGTTGAAGAAGATTTTCTTGATTATTATAGATGATGATCAATGCAATGAAATGGTCATCAAGCCTACAGTGCAATGGTCATCAAACTTATGTTACCGAGGATGATAGTGAATGTGATGCTGGTCTTATGACAATTTCTGGTTCCAATGAATCATAAACAAAAGGATCCTCCCTTATGGATATACACCTTGGAGATAGGGTCTATAAGAATCTATGAGAGGGTTTTTGTGCCACCAGATCTGCTCTTTGTGTTGCCTACCATGGAGTAAAGTTTACCAACAGGCTGGTGAGGTACACGATGGTGTAAATGATCGTGTTTCTCCTTGTATATGTAATCTGATCCTTTAGTATCACATTAACAAGGTAACTATGGCCTATCATAGAATGTCTATCCTCAAGTTGGATAAACTCCATCGCAAGAAGAATGCGTGAGGTTGGATCAAACCATTTATCATCGCACATGAGAATGAAGAAGCGAGGGATCTCAAATTTGAACTTCTAATTCCCTATTCAAATGATGGTCCTCTACATGCAAAATTGGGCTATGAGAAGTCTTGAATGGTAAATATGCATCTCCAACATGGTTGTGAACAATATTGTAGGCATGGCATAATGGAATAATGTTGGATAGCTACAATGTGGAAAGGTAAAGGTGGCCTATACATGTCAAAAGGGAGCGAGCAATTGAGAGTAAAGTACATTGTTAAGTAACAAATACGGGAGTTGTTATTGATTCATAACCCATAGATGGCTACAAAATTGTAAAGGCTAAGGCATGGGTGTGAGTTATTGACAATGGGATAAGTGATGTTGTTGTTGTTGTCCATTATTGTTGTTGTCCATTATCTTGACTCACTCCATCCAAAAAATGACAAATTTTTTAATTACCTTGACTCAATCCATCCAAAAAGGACAAATGGGACAAGCCATTATTCAAAGTCCACAATTACATATAGGTCGGATTAATGGTGAATGGACATTGTGGCTAAGTGGACATTGCATGGGATTCATTATGACATTTGTAATTTTCACATATCCCAAGGTATCTTCACAACTCCTGAGTTCATTCACAACTCTCGATGCAATCTTACAACTCTCAAGGCATTGGTCAAAATGGCATAGGCAGTTTGGGGATATTCTTCATTGGTCATTTGAGAAGTTCTTGGAGGGGTCTATTGAAGGGGAATTTTCTTTTATTCACCCAAATTGGTTGTAATATATCTATTTTATAGGTAGCATGGAGATCCATAGCCAACCTAGACACTACCCCTATTGTAAAATAATATAAATCTATCAATTTCTTCATAAACAGGAGGACCTAATTGCTGAGAACTAGGCCTCTATCTTCTCATCTATTAGTAGAATCCATGTTCAGGAAGATAATCATAATGCAGGGTTTGCTTTTATCATGGAGTCTCTATTACAAAATAAGAGGAAAATCAATGCTTTAAAGGAAGAGTGCATATGATTCATTGAGTTCTATAAATATGGGTTTCATTGAATTCTATAAATATTTCAAGTTTGTAAGGGTTTTGGAAATTAAACCTCATAGCATTAAAATATTCTGATTCCCTAAGTGAATCACGACTCTTTTGCATAGAATATAGACAAAGGGATATAGATGTCTATGTATACCATCAAATATCCACGATGTAGGGAACCTCCACATCAACAACTTTGGGACCAATTAAAATATGCCACATATACAAGGGAGACAAAGAAGGGAGTTGGTTTGGATAATAAAGGGAAAATCAAAAAGACATGTGGTAGGCTCAGAAATTACCATGTCATTATCCAAATAATGAAATGGAAAAAATCCTCCAACCAACACGTGAACTATCTCAACCCAACACAACTACTATGTAGAAATCCTTCACATAAGGTTCATGTAGCAATCTCTCTGCCTTGTTGTTGTTGTCACCTAGCTTGTTAAAAATATGAGACTATTAGGATTCTGGTAAAATAATAGTTCATGTCAGAAAAATTCAATTATGAGTGTAGGGGTGTTCAAAGATTATACTATATGAGAATAAATCTATGAGGAATGGCCAATCTGGATACCGATCCTTATTTCCTAAATGAGAAATGTATTAATGAAGAGCTTTGTGTGCATTTAAAACTGTAAAATTCCCACTCAATTATTTTGGGTCCTTTTCTTGGTTTTGCTGTGTTGGACTTTCGTCAAACAATTTTCCACTGAAATGTTTATAGAGGTTGTTATGAATTTACTCATTGTTGTAGCAATTTTATATGAATTCCTGACTGTGGAATTTTGACAAACACTTGGACTGTAGGATATTTCACACTGTCTGACTACCCAATTTGTAGTTATGGTATTTTATATGGATTCTTGAAGTGTTTTAGATGGTTGACATAGATTTCATGTGCCCTCACTGTTCTCTTTCATCACAAAAAATATAAATGACAACAGACATAATGGGAACCAAACTCACAATCATTGAATAAGGGAAACATAGCAAACAAATTACACTTGTTTATTAGCAATAATACTCATAGATTTGGGCCTTTTATACAATGGTGATGGATTGTCTAGTAATTCACATAGATTTAGGATCAAAATTTGGAAATCAAGGAGATATAAAAAGCCCCACTCTTCCCCAAAACTAGGGACCCTTCTCTAAAACTTGCTTATAAGCAACATCCTAGTAAGGTCTATCATATTCTAACAACACTACAACCTGCAAACTTAGCCTCTAACAACACTACAACATATTTTATGACCATATTTGCAATATCCCTTTGATAACATTGTGACCAGTAAAACCCTAGGAACAAAAGTTCAAATTTGAATATGCCCTAACTCAAATCTGTAGAATATCTAATTCAAACATGGTGCCCTAGATCGAATATATAGAATATATGATTCAAATGACGATGCATGTGTGCCCTAGAATTTTCAGAATGAAAATTTTGAAAAGGACAGAATGAGGAAAATTTACCGGAATGGAAGTCATTGTTGGTCTAGTTCGCTTCTTTGTCTCTCTTTGTCTCTGTGGCTCCTTGGTGGGGTCACCACATCTCTTGTTACACCTCTATTTCTCTATGGCAACCCGTAATATCTATCTCTTTGTCATTTGGCAACTAGGTGGGGTCTCTGTCTACCTTTGTGGATCATTTGGCATAATATGCAGGGTCGGGGGTTTTGTTTGGTAGAGGATGTAAGGGTCAGGTGAATGCGAAAAGGGTTGAGTTCTTTGTGAATGGGGTTAGGGGTTGGGTTCTATTCAAATGGAGAATGCAAATGAGGTCAAGTTCTATTTGAATGACGAATGTGAATGGGGTCGGGTTCTATGAATGGGAATGGGGTCGGGTCTATGCTTGTACCATATATATAACATATATATGTTACATATGTATGTTATATATTTGTAACATATATATGTTACATATATATATTACATATATATGTTATACATTTGTAACATATATATGTTATATATGTAACAAACATATAACATATATATGTTATATATATGTTTACAATACATAAAATATTTTCATTTTATAAATATTTTTTATATTATATGTCATATTTTATATAATATGTTATATGTTATATGAATATATTATATAGTATATAGTTTTTGTTCATGATATCAACAAGTTCCCCTGGTGCATATCTTGGTGGTAGTAGCAAATATTCAAATGAGAACTTTGAAGAGTGAAGTGGGGAAATGTTCCATGTGAACATCACTTGGACATGGGTTAGTCGATCCTAAGAGATGGGGAATCCTTGTATCAAGGGTGCACTCTGCATGAACATAAAAAGAGAATTGGGTTAATATTCCTGAACCAGGACATTATGGTGGACGACAATGTTAGGAAATATGGAGATGTCATTGGGGGCCTTGAAAGAGTTATCTTTTCTTTTTAACGACTTTCCCACCTTGAAATCGATTCAACCGGAGATAGGGTCCAACCCATGGAAGAGCACCACATGTCTTGCAGTGTTTAGTTCCCCCTCAGCGGCCATTGAAAATATGGAGAACCGAGTACCATCCATTCCCGATCGTACTCATATCTGCCTCCTTGGATTTTTCAATGCCCACTAGGTTAGCTATCTTGATGAGAGAATATCTACCTTGGGATACTTGTTTTCTCTTGGCTCTGGACCAATTTTTTAGTTTTCTAAGAAGAAACCAGTTGTTATTCTCTTCTCCACTAAAGACAACTATGCTAGTGAATTTCATGTCGGGAAGCATCTTCCCTGGATACAGATTATGCTTGATCAACTTGGTCTTCCTCCACAAACTCATTCCACCTTTGTGACAATCAAAGTACCATTGAGCTTATTCATAATCCAATGAATCATCAGAAGACAAAACACATGGACATTTGGATGCACTAAATTTGGTAACCTCATGCTCAAGGACATCTTGTGCCAATCTTTGTTCCTTTAGTAGATCAACAAATAGATATCTTCACCAATATAATGGCATGCATTAGTATAGGATCATTTCCATTAAAGGGCCCTTTAGAGGTGATATTTGGTGTCAAAGTGGCATATGGAGTACACCATTATGATATTTTGTGCACTAAGGATGGGTCTCATGGATTTGACCATGTTCATGGGAGAAAAATAAGTGCCTTAGTCCTAAATGAATCCTATAGGGTTTGAGGGTCATGAGAAAGTCCTTAAACCACCACAAAGGTCATCTACAAGGAACATTTTCCCTTTGAGTAAGATATTATAGCCATTAATTGCACAACAAGGGTGGGTCTTAAGGCAATGAATGTTCAAGGGAGGAAATTTAAAGATTTAGACCATAAATGAAACTTGTTTGGCTCATGGGCCATGAATAATGCATGAAACCATGAGACAATGCCTCTAAATGATATCTTTGGCCTTAAAGTGGAATATGGGAGTCAAACTATACAAATATTAGTTTTGTTCAATGCATCTATACATATCGTCTGAGCCCCATGTTCATCCAATTGGTAGTTGGGTTAGCTGCAAGTTGCCCTGGTAGTTCATCCCATCATATGGATAGTCCTTGATATATATCATGATCTGATCCAATGTGTGAAAAAATCAAGGTGAAACACATTCCCCTAAACCCTACCTCCCCATCATCTTAACAACTGATCCCACCATTACATACTTAGCACCTTAGGACCTGCATCTTAGATACTGACATGTGGTTGAAGCATGGGTATGTTCTTGAAAGAAAACACATATTACTATCCCAAAGGCACAATTCCACCATTATTAATTGTGATAGGAGGTTATTTGGTGCTTTAGCACCATCAATAACATCTAGGCCCACCCACAGTAGGTCATAGAAAGGACTTTCTCTACATGCATCGTCAATTCACTAGATATCCTATGGGGTGCACGAGTCATTAAAACCCCTAACTTCAATCACCCAAACCCTTAGTCAACTAAAACCCCTAACTTCTAGCACCAATATTCATCCTCATATTATCCATAGGGGAATTGCAAACCACTAACCCCTCTAATATCCTTCACACCTAATTCCTATAGCCCAATCACATAATCTTTATAACCCTTGAAAATTATATCATAACCAATTTAATTGTCATTTGCTATCAAGTAAGTACCCTAACCCTTGTTCCCAATAACCCTTCATCCCTAAATTATATAACTGCTAACCCTTGTAATCTCTAACCTCGAACTCTTATAACCCCTTATCCCTAGCACATGTAATTGATATGATCCATAACCATTATAAGTTGTGTCACATGTTTCATCCTTAACCTCTATAAAAAATAATCCCTAACCCTTACATTCCATAACAATTATAAGGATTATCAACTAATAACTATATACACTAATGTATGGAACCCTAAACCCATAACCTCTATAACCCTTAACCCTTTTCATCCATAATGTTTAACCCATATCCCTTATAATCTGTAACCCCTGTAACTATAATTTTTAATACTATTACATACAACCACTATTACCAAGTAACCATCTAACCCCTAAGAACCTATGGCCATTAACCCTTATAATCACTATAATTTATTTCCCCAAATGCATTTGACTCATAACCCCTACAATTTTTAGAATCCCAAATCCCTAAACCCTTGAAAATTTAACCCTTATAACCCCAAACATGTACATTAACTATTACATCTATCCATTATTAGTACTAGTCTATCACCTATGTTAACCCTAATCACTAACCTCTATAATTTCTAACTTATAAACCCCAAATAGCTAAAGCCTAACTTATCAACCCTAAGCACCTAATACCTATATCTCACAAGCATTAATCCTTATAATACTCAAACCATATAACCACTTTACTCCATAACACTATAACCCTTATCATCCCTAACACCTAACCCTTAATTCTCACCATACCTAATCCCTATAAACATTAACCCCTAATCCCTATAAGGAACAATTCTAAACCAATGTAACCTTTATCTGACTTGTAACTCCCAATGAGATTAAATACCATAACCCCTAACTCATATATTCATTAAAATTTAACTCTTGTAACATTTATAATGGATAAACCCTATTATGAAACCCCTATAAACCCTCACTACTCTTAATCCATAATGTCCAAGCATAACCCTTATAACCCTAATCTCTAACACATATAATTCTAATTTTTAAACCTATTACCTATAACTACTCCAACCCCTATATCCCTCTAACCCCTAAGCACTGGAATGTATGACCACTAACCATTATAATGGTATCCCCTAAGTCCATTAACCCCTTACCCATAACCCCCATAACCATTAGCAACTAACCCTTATAACCCATAATCCCTATGAACCCACATACCACAGTGACCTTAATCCCTAACCCTAATATTCCTTAACAAATATTAGCCTCGTCAACTAATAACTATATAGACTTATCCATGAACCCATAAACCCATAACCTTTATAACCTAAAACACATTTAGTTTCTAATGTTCAAACCATGACATTATAAACTCAAATCCGTAACCCCTATAACTATAATTTCTAAACATATTACCCTAACCATTATATACCCTCTGTCCCCTAAACTCTATGAGACCCAAACCCATAAAACTCATTATCCCTAACACCTATAATGACTATAATCCCTTTCTCCTATATTGTATAATCTATAACCACTATAAATTATACAAACAATAACCCATACTACCAAGCCCTATTTTTTAAACTTTGTAACCTTGAACCCTTATATTCCCTATTATACTTGTTCAACGCTTGTCATACCTAAGACTTATTTTACCCCTATAACCTATATACCCACTAACCCCTCCAATATCTCTCACCCTAATTTCTATAAACCCAATCCCTACATGCATCGTCAATTCACCAGATATCCTATGGGGTGCATGAGTCATTAAAACCCCGAACTTCCATCACCCAAACCCTGGGTTTATGGTTTACATGATGAATTGATGATGGAAGAAAGTGGGCATGTCACTCAAATTTGAGTCTAGAAACCCTCCCATATCATTAAGGCATGCCAATAGTCTATCCATGACAAATTCCAGTGCATACAGAAACTGTTTGAAAAAATTTCAACGTTGGCCCCATTCACAGGTCCCTGTTGTCGGTGTCTAATCCTCGTGCAATTTTCGTTCCTCATTCCTCATTCCTTGACCATGGTGTAGTCCCCAAGATCCATTATTTTGGTACAAAATTACATACTAATGGCATAAAATGTCCCACACAAAGACCAAATTAATATCCGCTACATAAGTCTTTTGTCTTTTTTCAAGGACTATGTAATGGATCTCAATTCTAAGAAGATTCAAATAGGACCTAAGAAACTTAAGTTCTTTCCTTAACCATAGGTGACATACAACTATCATTCAATAGTAAAATTGTTACATTTCATTGTTTGGCATCATGCGTACTGAGGGCTTGAGACACCATATCCACAAAGGAAACATACCAAGAATATTTGTCTTATGAACAATATATGGTACTATCCATTTTGAGGTTTGACATAGAGATTGTTCTTATAGAATACACTACATTGCACCATAATATAATCCCCACACTCCTTGAAAACCATGGAGCACCATTCAAATTAGACACAATATTCTTGTGACGAATTAGCTATACTATCGATGAACTTTTTACGTTGATAGTATAACAAATTTGTCGCAAGATTATTTACAGTCGTCTCTCTTGCAACGATATCAAATGATGTTTGGATTCATTTAATATTTGGTTTATCAACTTGAAATCTCAATTTGATACTTTGCAAGCTAGCTGGACCTTCAGTCAAATACAAATATGAAACTTGAAATCATTAACATATCTACTAGAACATATGAAAATAGGGTTTATGGTTTCCATGATGAATTGATGATGGAAGAAAGTGGGTGTGTCAGTCAAATTTGAGTCTAGAAACCTTCCCATATTGTTAAGGCATGCGAATATTCTATCCAAGTCAAATTTCAATGCATACAGATACAGTTTGAAAACATTTCGACGTTGGTCCCATTCACATGTCACTGTTGCCCGCCTCTAGTATCTTGATGGTGTTGATTAAGCAATCAAAGAAACATAGGGATTTTTCATCACAAATATGACATAGATACATTGTATATATATTATTTTAGAACTTGAAATCAAAATGAAGAAAGACCGACGAAATCCTAAAACTTGTGTCAACCAAATTGGGTACTCTGAAAGAAAATTAGGGTTTATGGTTTACATGATGAATTGATGATGGAAGAAAGTGGGTGTGTCATTCAAATTTGAGTCTAGAAACCCTCCCATATCATTAAGGAATGCCAATAGTCTATTCATGACAAATTTCAGTGCATACATAAACTATTTGAAAAAATTTCAACATTGGCCCCATTTGCAGGTCCCTGTTGTCCGCCTCTAGTATCTTGATGGTGTTGATTAAGAAATCAATGAAATAGAGATATTTTTCATCACAATGATGATTCATATACATTGTATATACATTAATGTAGAACTTGAAATAAAAATGAAGAAAGATTGACGAAAGCCTAAAACTTGCATCAACCAAATTGGGTATTTTGAAAGAAAATTAGGGTTTATGGTTTACATGATGAATTGATGATGGAAAAAAGTGGGTGTGTCACTCAAATTTGAGTCCAGAAAACCAACCATATCGTTAAGACATGCAAATAGTACATCCATGACAAATTTCAGTGCATACAGAACTATTTGAAAAAAATTCAACATTGGCCCCGTTCGCAGGTCCCTGTTGCCAGTGTCTAGTCCTCGTGCAATTTTCATTCCTCGTTCCTCGTTCCTCGAACATGGTGTAGTCCCAAAGATCCATTATTTTTTTACAAAATTACATACCAATGGCATAAAATGTCCCACAGAAAGACCAAATTAATATCCGCTACATAAGTCTTTTTTCTTTTTTCAATGACTATGTAACAAATCTCAATTCTAAGAAGTTTCAAATAAGTAACAATATTGATGAAATATTATACGATCATGATGGTATAAAAATCAAATAGATTCTCTTGGTTTCAAGAATAATTTATCCTCTACTGAACAAGGCCAACCACGTGAAGGTGGAAGCTCACATGGCCCCTCCCCTCCCCCTCACATCACTCTCAATTGATCCCCAAAACCCAATCTATAAAATATAAAATAATCGAAAGCAACGTCCTATTAAGATTCACGCATAGAAACTACAAAAATAAAAATTAATGAAGGTTCTTTAAATTATGTGTTTCTAAATGATATTTTTAGTCTACCACATACTTTACTATATTGACAACTATTTTCAGGTTTCAAATAATAATTAAACAATATGTAACCTAGGATATAAAAACGTTGCATAAAACTTAAAAAAATGTAATTAACCCATGACATTAAAAGTAAATTATTTTAAGAGAATAATTCATATAAATTAAAATATTATATAGTCATGTACCTAATCCAACCTCAACATCTGTGTAATCATCCTTATTCTCTATCTTGATCTTCTTCACTGAACTCGACATTTTTATCATCATTTGGTTCTGAAACGATGTTGAAAGGATTGATGATCTCATCATCATGATCAATGTCATTTTCGAGCATATTTTCATCGACATCATAATCATGAATTGCAATATTGTCTCCTATGCCTAGATCATGATCTTCTTCGTCTTCTTCATCTGTCGACCCTCCATGATCTTCCAGCTCTGTCTGATATTCTGTCGAATCATCTTCTTGATCTTCAATATCATCTTCTTCCTGTAAATGAGTATACTTAATTGGCCTTCCTCTTGGATCATAGCTAACAAAAAATAACCAATCCCTTTCACCTGGAACATTTGAGTAAAAGACCTGTTCACATTGGCTTGGAAAAACATAGCGATCATGTCCTCTTTTAAACATTGTTGTTTTAATCATTGGAAATTCATTGGCATGTTGAATAACAGTTCTTTCCTAATCACATTCATGCATTCGTAACCTATACCTTTTGCCATCGAATAGAACTAATTTGAAGGAATTAAAGTCACACTCAAGTATATCGTTTAAATACCCATAGTCTCTATTTTCAAATTCTCAAGGATGTTTGTCACTCCTAGAGAAACCATTAGTAACCTGGAATACTACAGTTATCCCACTATTAGAAGTTTTCCTGGTTTCATCCAATTGTTTGATGCGGAATTTACAACCATTGCACCACATAGCCTTGTGGTGTTTCAACTACAATATGTCAGATATGTAAAAGATGCATTGTCAATTAATAAATTAAAATATATTTATATAACTTCAAAAGTAACTGAAAAATATAGTACACATGTAGTCACATTAGTATAATATAAAATAACTGAATAACATGGGTGAAATTGCTTACCTGTCCATCTTTCAAACCATATTCTAGATCAATTTCCCTCTGCGTAACATTGGCATCTTCGTTACAACGAGCTTCTCTAACCAATTCAGACAGTCATTTCCATGATAACCTACCTCCATTATGTTGTTTACATCTTTCAATCCATACATTCATCCAGTCAAGATTGTTTGCAATGTATAAATGCAGTGCATCCCACTCTAGAGCAACTG